>JAODAL010018148.1:0-75580 GCA_025379985.1 Phyllomedusa bahiana
GGGTGATGCAGGTTTAAGGTCAGGCTGGGGTAAAAGGACGGGGATGTAAATGTTGTGGATTTTTTTCTGTGACTTTTAAAACCCTAAGTGTGTTCCCTAAGATGTAGCACGTACCCATTTGATGTTGTGGATGTTAATTTAGCTTCTCCAGCCTTGTTTGGGTGTAATAATGAAGGTGTTGTTGCCTCCCATAGACTTTAATGGACATCGCTCATAATTGACCCTCACTATCGAAAAACCTTATCGACAGCGGCCGACTATCGACTATCGATGGGATCCGATAGCCAACGCAATCGCCAACACTATACAAAAAAACTTTATAACAAATTAAGATCTGATCCCAGTTCTGTTTTTCAAAAGAAATTATTTTAAATTACTTGATGAGGGAGTACATTCTGGGAGTGCTGGACACTAAACAAAGGAAATATTTGGAAAAAATGAAACGCGCAGACTCCAGTTTTTTATGGAGTACCCAAATGACATAAAAAACCCAATTCCCCCCAAGTTGAGAACCCATAGTGTCCAGCACTAACAGTTTTACAGCCAGATTGAGTGATTTTTGTGGATAAACATCTGCAACCATTGGTACAAACCACTCCAGGCTATCTCAAAGATAGCAAAATGGTCCTACAGACCTTTCGAGATTTTGCATGGATGGAAGATTACACCTGGTTAACATTAGATGTTGTGAGTCTCTACTCTAATAATCCCACAAACCTTGGTCTTATCAGAAATACAATTTCACCTACAAAAATCCAGTGCTTATGAAGAAAATGTTTCACTATTTCTCCTTGAAAGTATAGATTTTTACTCAAGCATAATTATTTTAGGTTTGATAAGGATTTCTATATACAATTCATGGGATTTTCCCTATGGGTGCCACCTCTTCCCCGGGCCATTGCCAACCTGTACATGTCTTTGGTGGGAATATCAGCAATTTTCCATCAAAATAATCCCCTTGCGACAGCATTCTCTGGTATGGGCGCTAATAGACGATCTCATGATCGTAGGGAGGGGTGAAGTAGCTCCTTTACCAGGTTTGTTGAATATGTTAATTTAAACCCCTTCAATTTAAAATTTACCTCTTTTAGCAATAAAACTAGCATTGCTTTCCCTTTTGATATCCAATTAGAAGGTGATTTACAGAAAACAAAGGTCAAAACTTTCTTTAAAACCGTAAACCAACTAGTGGAAATTCCATTCTCAGAGCCAACAGTAGTCACTTACGACATACTATAGATTCTACCCCTCTTGGAGAAATTTATTCGTGAAAGAAGAGCTTCCCACAAAATGATGAGGATTATGAGATAGAAAAAAATAGGATTTACAGAGGTTGAAGGAAAGGGGATATAAACAAAGTTCAAATAGAGAAAAGCACTGCAAAAAATAAAAGAACAAAACCCCAAGGGGAATTTTTGACAAAAGAAAATAAAAAACAGGATTGGAAAAAAGAAAAATTTAAAAAAGGTCAAATTTTTTTTCTACAGCATATAGTGCAGAGTTTGAAAAAATAAAAAGATTTTTCACAAGAATATAAAAAGTATTTAAGAAAAAAAGACAGGGATTTAGCAAAAATTATTGATAATGGGAAATTAAATGTGTCCCAAAGAAGAATAGAACGATAGGGAATGAAATCTCACCTGTAACTTCATTAAACCCCAGAATAGAGGGAAAACATTGATGGCACAAACAGGCTTTTTCCCATGCGGGGGTCGTAGGTGTAACGTATGCAAAGTCACTAAAAAAAATCTAAATTCAAAGCAAATCGTACAGATAAGAAAGAATATATAATATGTAAATTTATAAACGTGACACTGATCACGTTACTTATGGTATGTACTGCGAGATATGTGATAAGCTTATATAGGATCAAGTATACGGAAATTTAAGACCCGGATTTCAGAACATCTTTTAATATTAAAAAATGGCACGGCAACATATTCAGGAGTGCACGACATTTTGTCGAAATTACATGAAAGGGATATACGGAAATCTCATTTGTTTGGTATAAAAGAAAGTAGAGCGACCAAACAGGGGTGGAGATTGGTTGCACAAAGTTCGTATGAGAGAGGCATTCTGGATACTCCAACTTTTAAACCCGTATTCCGAGGGGTTTAAATTATCGCAATGATTTGGCATACATATATTGAGTCCAAAAAAAATTTTGTACTAAAGGAATTATGTATATGCAGCCAGTATAAGTTTTTAAAATTAAAAGGGTAATTAAGTTTTTAATCACATAGTCGCAAGGTTGTTGTTTTTTTTTTTTAATTTGTAGTAGTGAAAAACCAGTCCCTTTTTTTTATAAATAAATTTTAAAGGGTAGAAAAGGAAGTGACATAGATTGTGTGTGGAAAGTCTTTCCCCCTATTTAAATGGACTTAAATAAAAAATGCCCATGCTGTGAAAAAGGGGCTTAGTATCTAGCCAGAAACCCCGTCAGCCTTTCCCATTGCCTGTATTATGCCTTTTTTTATCCTTTGCACAAAGGGTTTGAAATTTTTAAAGAAAAAAGGCTTTTTATACCTTTCAAGAAAGGTGTTTTTGCAAGTTTATCTTTGGAAACATTTCCCACCACTCCCCTTGGGTACGTTCCGAACCCGTTTTTAATCCACTTAGCACTTTTTAAAACCTTTAACAGATTTTAATTTTCCAATAGTGGGCTTAAAAGGGCAGTGTAAAAACACGTTTGCAAAGCAAAAAACCACTGTATCCAAAGCCATCCCACTATCCGACCTCCCCTCGTTTTACACGTCTTTTTTAAACACGTATAAGCTGGAAATTTTTTGGAAGCTTTTTCTTTTGCGAAATTTTGGGACCAAAGGGGGTTTCATTAAGTGTTTTTTGCTGTTGTGGTCAGTAAAAAACGTTTTTTTTTAAACGCAATGAATAAATTTTTCCTGTGGGGCCTTTTGGTTTCATATCCAAAAGGTTTAAATTTTAAGTGTTTTTCTGTTTGTTGGGGGTAATTTAAAAAAACACGTCGTTTTAAAACGTATAAAAGCTGGTACTTTTTGGAGCTCATTTTTTTGCGAAAATTTGCCCAAAGGGGGTTAAATTTTGTTTTTCTATTTGTTGTGGTCAGAAAAAATACACATCTTTTTAAAACGCGTTTGCTTTGCTGGTAATTTTGGGCAGTCATTTTTTTGGGCCCAATTTTAGTTTCCAAGGGAAAAATTGTTTTTTGCTGTTGGGGATAAGTAAAATACATGTTTTTTAAAAACCACGTAAAATTGAGGGTTTAATTTTTGGCAGCTCATTTTTTTTGCCCCTTTTAGTTTCCAAGGGTTAAAAAAAGTGTTTTCCCACTGTTGAGGCCCAGTAAAAACAGGCGTTTTAACACGTTTAAAAGGGCGGGTGTTTTTGGGAAAGTCATTTCTTTTGCGAAATTTGACCCAAGGGGTTTAAATTTAAAGTGTCTTTCTGCTGTTGTGGTCAGTAAAATACATGTCTTTTTAAACACGCTACATAGGGGTTTAATTTTTTGGGCCCAGTCATTTCTTTTGGCAATTTAGATAAAAGGGTTAAATTTAAGGGGTTTTTTTCCCTGCTTTTTTTGGGGGGTCAAAAAAAATTTACATGTTTTTTAAACCCCGGCTACATAAAATGGTAATTTTTGGCAGCTCTTTTATTTGCGCAATTTAGACCCAAAGGGGTTAATTAAGGGGTTTTTCTGCGGTTGTGGTCAGTTAAAATACACATCGTTTTAAACGCTATATGTGGTATTTTTTGGAAGCTCATTTTTTTGCCCCAATTTAGACCCAAGGGTTAATTAAGTGTTTTTCTGCTGTTTTTGGTCAGTAAAGTTCCACATTTTTTTCCCACCCCTGTATACTGGGTTAATTTTTTGGGCGCTCTTTTCTTTTGCGCAATTTAGACCCCAAAAAGGGTTTTCATTAAGTTTTTTTCTGCTGTTGTGGTCAGAAAAATACAATCTTTTTAAACCCCGCAACATAGTGGAAATTTTTGGCAGCTCATTTTTTTTGCGAAAAATTTAAAATTCCAAGGGTTAATTGTTTTTTCTGCTGTTGGGGGTTTCAAAAAAAATTTTTACACATCTTTTTAAAAACCCCCGCTGCATATTTTTTTTAAATTTTTTGGGCCCAGCTCTTTTTCTTTTGCGAAATTTACATCCGGGGGGTTTCATTAAGTGTTTTTTGCTGTTGTGGTCAGTAAAAAAAACTTTTTTTTTTCAACGCCAAAGAAAAATTTTGCCTTTTGCAAAAATTTATATCTAAAAGGTTAATTAAGGGGTTTTCTGCTTTTGGGTGGTCGAAAAATACAGGGCTTTTTAAACACGTTACTTAGTGGAAATTTTTGGGGCAGCTCTTTTCTTTTCAAAAATTTAGATCAAAGGGGTTTTAAAAAGTTTTTTTCTGCTGTTGGGGTTTATTTAAAATACACGTCTTTTTAAAACCGTACATAGATGGTAATTTTGGGCTCTTTTTCTTTTGCGCAATTTAAAACCCAAGGGGTTTAAATTTAAAAGGATTTTCTGCTGTTGTGGTCATTTAAAATACACATCTTTTTAAAACCCCGCTACATAGCTGGAAATTTTTTTGGCAGCTCATTTTTTTTGGCAATTTAGACCCAAAGGGGTTTTAATTAAGGGTTTTTTGCTGTTGGGGTCAGTAAAAAAAAGTCGTTTTTTTACGTAAATAGCGGGAAAATTTTTGGGGAAATTTCATTTATTTTGCGCAATTTAGATAAAAGGGTTCATTAAGTTTTTTTTTCCTGCTGTTGTAGTCAATAAAAGAAACTTTTTTTTTTCAACCCCAAAAGAAAAAAATTTTTGCCTGTAGAAAATTCTTTAAAAGGAAAATTCATACCCCAAAGGGGTTAATTGTTTTTCTGCTGTTTGGTCATTTAAAATCACTTTGGGTTTTAAAACACGCTACCTATGGAAATTTTTGGGGGAGTTTCTTTTTCCTTTTGCGCAATTTAGACCCAAAGGGGTTTAAATTAAGTGTTTTTCTGCGGGTTGTGGTCAGAAAAATTAAAAGTCGTTTTAAACGCTACAGAGATGGAAATTTTTTTGGAGCTCTTTTCTTTTGTGAAATTTTAAAAATCCAGGGGTTAATTTTTTTTTTCTGCTGTTGTGGCAGTAAAATCCCGGGTTTTTTTAACACGCTACATAGCGGGTTTAATTTTTGGGGCAGTCATTTCTTTTGCGAAATTTGATCCAAGGGTTTAATTAATTTAATTTTTCTGATGTTGTGGTCGTAAAATACACGTTTTTTAAAACCGTACAAAGCTGGAAATTTTTTGGGGCAGTAATTTCTTTTGCGAAATTTAGCCCAAGGGGTTTTAATTAAGTGTTTTTCGCTTTTGGGGTGGTCAGAAAAAATACACATCGTTTTAACACGCTCATGGGCGGGTTAATTTTTTGGCGGGCTCATTTCTTTTGCGAAAATTTTTAGTTCCAAGGGAAAAATTAAGTGTTTTTCGCTGTTTTTTGGTAGTAAAAAACGGTGTTTTTAAAACCCCAAAGAAAAAATTTTCCCTGTGCATAAATTTTCATATCAAAGGGTTTAAATTTTTAAAGTGTTTTTCTGCGGTTTTTGGTAGTAAAATAAAAGTCGTTTTAACAGGGCAAACATAGCTGGTAATTTTTGGGGCTCATTTTTTTGCGTAAATTTAAAATCCCAAGGGTTAATTAAGTGTTTTGGCTTTTGGGGTCTGTAAAAGAAACAGTGTTTTTTCAACCGCCAAAGAAAAATTTTTGGGCCTGTAGCTTAATTCATATCCGAAATTTTAATTAACCCTGTTTGCGCTTTTCTATTCAGAAAAAATACACATTTTTTTTAAAGGGGCACTTTCAAGTACTTTTTTTTCCCCCATTTTTTGGACGCAATTTAAAACCCAAGGGTTTTACCCAAGCTTGTTGTGGGTTCATTTGGAGTCAAATACGGGGTGTGTACCTTTTTCAATACGGGATATCATCATTAAACAGAGTTGTACTTTTTAGAAAAAAAACGTATGTTAAAAACCAAAAGGAGGTGGAAAGGCTCTTAAAGGCAATTTGGCAGTGTCAGAAAAATTCCGGGAAAACAGGCACGGGTCCCCAGTACAGTAAGGGGATGTCCCCCGCGGGGGTCACTCGGGAGGCCAAAAAACTCCCCGGGGGTAAACTAGCGGCGGGTGGTTGCCCAGAAACCAAGGGTTTTGTTTGGGTTTGACTAGGTATTTCCCTTTTTCCTCCAGGGGACTTTTCTAAAAAAACCCCAGCCAAGAGTCGGTGGGAAGCCAGATTTAAACCCCTTAGTTGGAAGGGCCCCGGGAGCGGGTTTCAGGGCCCCTCACCGGGTCCTAAACCCCGCCTCGGGTCCCCCCAAGTTCCCTAGCCAGGATTTTAAATATGTGGTTTGGGTCAGCGCCCTATACAGGGGAGGATAAACAATTTGAGGAGGACAGTCAGCAGCTACTTGGCAGTAAAGGGAAAGGGGGCCCAATATCCCCTCCCTTCTTGAATAGGGGGAAAAGTTTTGATGGGGGAGAGTGACATGGGAGGTCATTTTTGTTATGGGTCACCCTTGCTTACCAAAAACCGTTGAGGGGGGGACACAGTCAAGTCAAACAATAATGTTGATGATGTAGCCGACTGCATTGGGGGCCCGGGTGAAGAAGGGCTTCATCATCGTCAGGAGAAGGGGCCCGTCAGCTTGGGGCCTCGGCAGCTGCACCCAACCCAAGGGGGTTTTAAAATGTGGCCGTGAGTCAGCAGGGTAGAGCAGTGGGGGAGGTTGGGGGCCAAGGGGCCCAGGGGTTTGGAAAACCCGTTTTCGAGGTCCCAAAAAAGTTGTGGAAAACAGGGTCTCAGCGACGCGGCAGCGGGGGGGTTTGTAGTACTCAGTGCGGGACCGTTGGGCCCGGTAAAATCAGCAAATCGGCGGTGTGGCAGCTCTTTTTTAAGACACCGGAGGACCCAACTATGGGTATTGTAAAAAAGTAAAGCGGGGCCCGGGGGAGCTAACTTTGGGGCATCAGGCCCAAAAACCCTTGCAGCGCCCACCCCCCCGGTTTGGCCGGGGAGAAACGTGGCTCAGTGTGGTGGTCCACCTCCCGCCGAAAAACAGCAGCAGCGGGCCCCCAGTGGCACGCAGCCTTTGCTGCCAGTCAAGGCCCCCACCCCTCTGCAGAGGGGAGTGTTTCTCTTTCCCTTCATTCCCGGTCCGTCCGCCCCCTGCTTTTCCCACTTCTCATTGCGCCAGCGGGTTTTCCCAACGGGGTTTTGTTTGAAAAGGACAACAGTATGCGCCCAACCCAATCCTAAGGTGCAGAAGTGACCTTGCTCCGGCCCAAAGGGTTGTTGGAAATCCCGGGTCCCCCCCTTTTCCCAAAATTGGGGGACTCTGCACCTTTTTTCAGGGGGAAATTTAAAATTGGCCTGTGCCAAACCCCGAGGTGGAGATTTCCCAAAACCCGTAATTTTTTTTTCCAAAAAAGGGCGGGTCCCACCCCTTTCCCAAAATTTTGTGGGAACAGAAGGTGGGCCAGTCCTTGAGCTTATCGGTTTGTTCCAAGGTGCCGGCAGCCCCGGGAAAATTTTGGAGCGGGAACTACGGTCAGGGCCCGTTTAAATGTTCCCCTTTTGGCCCACTGGGGGGAAAGTGCTTTCCCGCCCAGCCAAAACCAACAACTTTGGGCAGGGGGACTCCGCTTTCTCCTCCAAAATTGTCAAAAACCCCCTGCTCCGCACCCCTTTTTCCCTCCTTCTCCAAACCAAACCCCCAAACCCCTCTTTAGCCTCCACAAGTACTGCTCATCAAACCAATGTTAGGGCCCCAGCGGTGTCCGCAGTTCTAGCCTGGCTTTCCTCGGGGAACAAAAATCAACAGGGGGGAACTGCTCCCCGTCATTTCAAAAAAGCAATCGATGTGTCGCTTTCTCCGCGCCAAAATGCAAATTCCGGGAAACCTGGTGATGGACAATGGGGGAATAAGGGGGTCCGCGCTGCACCGAGGAGGGGTGGTCCATGCAAACCTTTTATGGCGCAAATGTTCAATCTGGTTGTGAAAAAATTCCCGAAGTCTTCCCCCGATATTCAGAAAAATTTTGGGAAAATTTGGCCCAAAAAACTGTGAAAGCACTTAAACCTTCCTTTAAAAAACAAAGGGGACACCCCCCCGAGTTTTCAGTGGCCGAACGGCCCCCCCCCCCAACACACGCTGATGTGCGATGTTTTCCCCCCGTTGGAATTCCAGCCTGCCCCATGTTGGACGATGTTTTGAACAGCAAAAGGGGCCCTTAAGATTTTTTGATGATCCCCGGCGGGGCCGGGGGGTTTCTTCCCCCGTTTAAAATTTGATGTCAGCCAGTGGCAAACTCATGCGTGACAACCCGCCCTTTGCTGAGGGGCCTTTTTTGGGGCCCGTTTTTGTCAGTCGCCCCGGAATACGGGATGAAAATTTAAAGTAATTTTCCCCTGCTTTTTTTGTCCTGGAACGATGCTGAAAAAACTGTCTGGGCAGGGGGTGGAGACGTGGGAAATTCATTCCCCGGGCCCCAGGGGTCGGTGGGGACTGAAATGGAGAGGGGGCATTTGGGGGGGAGAAGCATTTTTGGGGTGAAATAAGGGGGTTTTTTACCCAGGTGACAGGGAGATGGGAGCAGGACAGGGTGGAGGAGGTAGATGGGGATGAGGAAGACGAGGCAGTTGGGCCCCCAAGCACCGTGGCAGTTTTAAGTGGAGATGAAAGGGGGGGAGTTTCCCCCGGAGTTTACTTGTGGGAGGGTGGGGCCCGCAGGATGCTGATTTTTCCTGGTAGTGCAGCCAAAAAAGTAAACCCTCCGGCAAAGGGATGAAATTCTGGCCCCTCCCCCTTTTTGGACCCTTTGTACTCCCGTGGAGGGGGACCCAAAATCAAAATTTCCCATAGGAAAAAACCCCCGTAGTCAGTTGGCCACTGCCCATGTTTTGGCTGTCCCTCCTTTTGAAAGGGCTGAAAAAGGGGGGGGTTTCCCCAGGCTCACGTTCCACTGCCGCGGGCTGCTGTGGGAAGGTGGGGGTAGGAGCAGTGCCAGCTTTAAACCCGCAAAAAACCTAAGGGCTGGAGTCGCTGATGAGGCTTCTTAACCGCCTTTGTGAGGAGGGCACTCGCCGCAGGGGCTGCAGAGGAAATGGAGCCCGAACCCGAACAACAGGTGGTTTGGGTTTCTTGGACCACTCTGCCAAACCCCTTAGAAGACCGCTGGCTCTGGGGAGCAAACTGGTTTTGTGGCCACAAAATTTTCCGGTTTTTAGTGGAGAAGCTGTCCGCCCCGGGCCCGTAGTGTGGCATCAGGGCGGGGTGTTTTAGTGCGGGAGGGCATAGTTACCCCAAGGAGAACCCCCTTGTCCCCGGGAAAAGTGGGAAAGGGCTGACCTTTGTCAAAATTAAATTTAGGTGTGGATTTTGGGAGGATTTCCACACCCCCAATGGCCTTAGGCGGGCAGCCAAAGGCCTCCCAAAACTTTGAGGAAAAGAGTCTGGGTTCAAATACCCGCCTCAGCCACTATTCTGATGCCCCCACCGCCTGATGGCCCCAAAAATCTTTCTTGCCAGTTTCTCCAATTTTGCCTACCACCAAACTTTACCAGGGCCCGGATTGCCCCCCACCTCCCCCACTCTGTTTATTGTACCACTCTATGAAATCATGCTGCTGCTGCTTTTGCTGGTGCTGGGTTTCCCCCCACACTGTGTCAAATTTTGCCCCTCTCTGACCTCCTTGTGTGTGCTTTTTGTTTTTCGCTGCATCCCTCCACAAAGTGTTTTGTGGCCCCTCTCTGACCTCTTTCTGTTACTCCTGCCCCTCACCCCCCCCCTCTTGTCATTTTGCCCCTCTGTTGCCTACTTCCCTTTTTTTCCACCTAACAATTGTCATTGTGCCACTGTCTGACCTCATGCTGCTCCTTTTGGCTTTGCTGTGGGCCCCCCACACTCTGTCATTTGCCACGGGCTGACCTCATGCTGCTGCTTTTGCTCCGGCCTTTACCCCCACACTCTGTCATTGTGTCTTTTTGGGCCTACTCCTTTTTTTTTTTAAACCCCCGAATGTCATTGTGCCATCTCTGACCTCATGCTGCTGGGGTTTTTGGCTGCCTGCCGGGGCCCCAACTTGTCATTGTGCCATGTCTGACCTCATGCTGCTGGTGGGGTGCTGGGCCCGGGGGCCCCCAAAAATCTTTTCATTGTGCCCCCTTGACCTCATGTGAAATGCTGCCGGCCCCCACCTTTCCACACTCTGTTTATTGTGCCACTCTGTTGGGCCTTTCTCCTGTTTGTTTCCACCTCCGGGAAAGTCATTGTGCCCCCTTTCGCCCCTTGCTGTGCTGGGGGCTTCTGCGTGAACCCCCACTCCCCTGTCATTGTTTTCCCCTTCTTACCTCATGCCCCGCCCGATGTTACTTCCCGCCGGACCTCCCAATCTGTAAATTTTGCCACTGCCCCCAAGACGTGGCAGTATACCCGTTTAGAAGGAGGGAGGGAGTCCCTTTGAAACACTTGCGCACATGGCCCGCGCATGCTGATTTTCCTGGCTGTGGCAGCCGGGAAAAGTCAACCCTCCCGGCCCGAGGATGACTTCTGGCTCTCCAATTTTGGACCCTCGCTACCGGTTCCCAAAATGGGAAACCTTTTTTTCCAGTGATGGGGAGGGGGGACAAATCAAATAATATAGGAAAACCTTGTAGTTTAGTTTGCAAGTTCCCAAAAAACCCTTTTTTGGCCAGGCCAAAATTTTTACCTTTATCAGTTCTTCATTAATACCTAAAAAAGTTCCCCTCGCAGTTTATTAGGGAAATTTAAAAAGTTGGGGGTTTGAAAACCCGTTTTTGGGTGACACCAATTTGTTGAAATGCATATGGAATTGAAAGGAAAACCCAAAAACCAAAAGGGAAAGTTTTTTGGTGGCTTTTTTTGCATTTTGGTGCCATTAGTGATGGGGAAATTTAGTTTCCCAAAAAGGGGAAAAATGAACTACAAGAAAAAGCTGCAAAACTGGTTGGATGACTTTTTCAGTTTGAAAAAAAGAGAATCGGGATGTCCAAAATTTCCCAAAAGGAAAAAACCCCCCTCCGGGCCCCCTCCCGGCCTCATCCGTCATATCCGTGTTTCCGGGACCTTTGCCTCCATCAATTGACCCGATCCTTGCCAGCTGTCCTGACCTTTCGCTTGCCCCGATCCGGGGTTTGCCTTACGATTTTGTTCCTCGCTAAATCGGCTGCCCCGAAGCAAGTCACGTCAGGGGTAACGACCTGGGGAGACTCCCGCCCCCAGCAAGTCCATCCCGCTTTGGGCGGGGTCTGGTTTAAAAACCCGGGGCTTCTTTGATTCCGCTCCCTGGGTGGCTTTTTCAAACGTCCTCTTTCTGTCGGGGATTTTTGGTGGGTCCCGGGAAACCCATACTGTGTTCTTTGACGCTAAATTTTAGGTCGTAACCCCCAGCTTTTTTTTTCAGCTGGCGCTGCCATGACTTTATCAGGTTGCATTCCTGCTTCAATTTTTTGGTCAGTTTTGCTCCTGTAAGTGACCAGGGAATTTTAGAGTAAAGCGATTCTTAGAGCGGCAGCAGTCATGTGCGTATCATACTAAAACACAGCATTGTATGAAGACCAAACCAAGCTCCCTCTGCATATTTAAGCATGGCACAACGTTCTACAGCACCCTACAGGCTCTCTGCAGCCTGGAAATAACTGTTTTTTAACGCGATTCGTCCCGAAGTAATTTGGAACGAAATGAATCTTGTCGGAAAGTTCGGCGAAGTCGGCGAACCAAATTTTTTAGAAATTCGCTCATCTCTACCGGAGGGTCTAAATTTTCGAACCGACATGTTATATTTTTATTAAAGTGATGGCCCTTAAACTATATTATAATAGAGGCCATCATAAATTAGTGTGTAAAATTCAGTGCATATGTTTAATTCAAGTCAAGCATACATTTTAACCTAGAAACATAAGGGTTAATATTCCAGCCCAGTGTGCCAGTTTCTGTCAGCAAATCATGTGACCTTAGGGAAAAACGGTGATTGGTTTTACTTTTCTTTTATACAGCACAGCAGCAATATGTTTGTTATCACAGTGACCAAGAGCTTTGTGCTCGAAACGCGTTTGTATAGAACACCGCAGCGGGTGTGCTTTGATGCCGTAGTGCAATTTTAACTGGAATCAATAAAGAATTTGATCTTTTTACCACAACTGGACTCTGAAATTCCTGGCGGCACTCACACGTACGTTGGTAACCCCTGGATTTCCGTTTACGTTTAGTTGTATTTCCACCTGGCCGACGGTGAGCCCGGAGCGAAGTGCAATCATCAGCAGATTCTCAGGAATACAGTGGAAGCAAGTCCGTGAAGGTGAGCCTTTTAGTTGTTGTGAACAGGACAGAGAACCTATAAAGGGCAGGAAGCTGCCGCACTTGAGACCTAGGAGGCGTGGAGCACGTACAGGACCCCAGGAAGCAGGAGAAACAGGACAGGCAAGTACAAGGAAGGCACGACACGCTGACGGTCCATGGCAGGGGACTGCGGCATGAACCGTGACAATCATAGGTAGACCTCAACTATAAGAGACAAAGGACCAGATGTATGAAAACTGTCTAGGTCTAAAACTCACCTTGTTGCCCATATCAACCAATCACAGTGCCCCTTTCATTTCATATAGTGCTCTGGGCAACATGAACTTTCAACTCCCTCCAAAGGTTTTCTATGGGGTTGAGATCTGCAGAGCGGTTAGCCAACCCAGGATCTTGAAATGCTTTTTACAAAGCCTCTCCTTCATTGCCCTGATGGTGTGCTTGGGATCATTGTCATGCTGAAAGACCCAGCCACGTTTCATCTTCAATGCTCTTGCTGATGGAAGGAGGTTTGCACTCAAAATCTCACGATACATGGCCCCATTCATTCTTTCATGTACACGGATCAGTCATCCTGGTCCCTTTGCAGAGAAACAGCCCCAAAGCATGATGTTGCCACCTCCATGCTTCACAGTAGGTATGGTGTTCTTTGGATGCAACTCATCATCCTCTCTCCTCCAAACATGAAGAGTTGTGTTTCTACCAAACAGTTCTACTTTGGTTCATCTGACCATATGACATTCTCCCAATACTCTACTGGATCATCCAAATGGTCTCTAGTAAACTTCAGACAGGCCTGGACATGTACTGGCAAAAGCAAGGGGACACATCTGGCACTGCAGGATCTGAGTCCCTGCCCGTGTAGTGTGTTACTGATGGTAGCCTTTGTTAAGTTAGTCCCTGCTCTCTGCAGGTCATTGACTAGGTCCCCCCATGTGGTTCTGGGATTTATTCTCACAGTTCTTGTGATCATTTTGACCCAACGGGGTGAGATCTTGCGTGGAGCCACAGATCAAGGGAGATTATCAGTGGTCTTATATGTCTTCCATTTTCTAATTATTGCTCTCACAGTTGATTTCTTCACACCAAGCTGCTTGCCTATTGCAGATTCAGTCTTCCCAGCCTGGTGCAGGTCTATAATTTTGTTTCTGGTGTCCTTCGACAGCTCTTTGGTCTTCACCATAGTGGAGTTTAGAGTGTGACTGTTTGAAATTTTAACAGTATAAAAGACACCTGTCCACATCCTCAAACAGGTGCCATAACTACAGCTAATGAGTGGAGGACAGAGGAGCCTCTTAACCCCTTACCGCCAGAGACAGTTTTGGCCTTCCTGACAGAGCCCTGGTTTTAAAATCTGACATGAGTCACTTTATGTGGGAATAACTTTTTGACACTTTTACCTATTCATGTGATTCAGAGATTTTTTTTCTCATGACACCATGTGCTTTAAGTTAGTCAGAAATTTTTGGTCTATAAAGTCCTTGTTTATTTGTGAAAAATATCAAAATATCATGAAAATTTGCAAAAATGTTCAATTTTCAAAGTTCAAAAATTTCTGCGTATAAGACAGATAGTTATTCCACTCAAAATAGTTTATAACTAGCATCTACCATATGTCTACTGTAGGTTGGCATCATTTTTTAAATGTTTTTTTTTTTACCACATTAAGGGCTTAGAAATATAGTAGTAATTTTTCACATTTTCAAGAAAATTTGCAAAATCGATTTTTTTAGGGACCAGTCCAGTTCTGACGTGGCTTTGAGGGGCCTGTATGTTAGATACCCCAATAAATGACCCCATCTAAGAAACTAGACCCCTCAAAGTATTTAAAAAAGTATTTAAGAAGTTTGTTGACCATTTAGATATTTCACAGAAATTAAAGCAAAGTGGAGGTGAAATGTCAAAATGTCACTTTTTTGCAGATTTTCAATTTTTATTCATTATTCCCTGGAACACAGTAGATGTGACCGTGGAAATGCAGCTTAATATCCATTCCTCAGATTCTGACGTTTTCAGAGATATCCCATATATGGCCTTAGTGCATTATTTGGCTCACCCATAAGCCCCAGAATAGGAGGAGCACCTACTGGACTCTGGGGTCTCATTTTCATTACAATTTTATTTAGGCGCCATTTCAGGTTTGCGGACATCCTAAGGTGCCAAAACCTAATAAAAAGGGCAATACATTATGTGGAAATCCCTAAAGAAGCATTTATGCTATCTATCATATAAAAAAAATTTTATTTTCAGAGCCGAACGCTAAAAAAATTTGTGAAACATCTGTGGGGTTGATATACTCACTGCACCTCTAGATACATTCTGTAAGGGGTGTGGTTTCCAATATGGGGTATTTTTAGGGGAGTTTATTAGGTTTTATACATGAAAAAACTTTGAGATTCTTGGTTCACATATTTTGATCAAAAGATGTTTAAGCTGCCCACGACTTTCAACGTGATCTCAAATAGGGCAGTCCTACACTATCTTTTACCTCTCAATAGAGCCACATTCAGGCCTCTCACTGGGTCCACCGACCTCCTTTATCCAGAGAGAAAAAAATATAAAAACACCCAACCTGCAAGCTGCACTTCTTATGACAGCCTGTGAGAGTGGGCAGGTGCAGAAAATCAAAATGGTGATCAAAATATGTGAACCGAGAATCTCAAAGTTTTTTCATGTATGATAGACAGCATAAATGCTTCTTTAGGGATTTCCACGTAATGTATTGCCCTTTTTGCAGTAGTGTGCCACTGGCAGTGGAGTGCGTGTGTACATGTATATATATATATATATATATATATATGTGCCGCAGCCCTGCCAGTGGCACCCAGGTTTGCATATGTTTTTTCAGAAGTGTTTTTTGTGCAGAACCATACGTTATATTTGGTATATATTGATTTTAACCTATATGGGGAGGAAAGGGTGCCTCCATTTTGATTTTCTGCACCTGCCCACTCTCACAGGCTGTCATAAGAAGTGCAGCTTGCAGGTTGGTTGTTTTTATATATTTTTCTCTCTGGATAAAGGAGGTCGGTGGACCCAGTGAGAGGCCTAAATGTGGCACTATTGAGAGGTAAAAGATAGTGTAGGACTGCCCTATTTGAGATCACGTTGAAAGTCGTGGGCAGCTTAAACATCTTTTGATCAAAATATGTGAACCAAGAATCTCAAAGTTTTTTCATGTATAAAACCTAATAACCCTAATAACCCTAAAAATACCCCATATTGGAAACCACACCCCTTACAGAATGTATCTAGAGGTGCAGTGAGTATATCAACCCCACAGATGTTTCACAAATTTTTTTAGCGTTCGGCTCTGAAAATCAAAAAAAATTTTTTCCAATAATCTACAATTTTAGCTGAAAATGTTTAATTTTTACAAGGAATCCTGGAAAAAAAAAGCACCCCAAATTGTGTTTCGCAATTTCTTCCAAGTTCGGCAATACCCTACATGTGGGTGTAAACTGCTGTTTGGGCGCATGACAGGATGTACAAGGCAGGGAGTGTTATTTGGCTTCTGGAGCACAGATTTTGGTGGGCCCATGTTGCATTTGCAAGGCCCCCAAAGTACTAGAACAGGTGAAACCATCCAGAAGTTGCCCCATTTTGGATTCAACGCCCCTCAGGGATCTCATCTAGGGGTGTATTTTGCATTCATGGCGCACCATTGTTCCGTAGTTTTTTTTAGCATTGTGCCATGAAAATGGTGGGAAAAAACACAGTTCCGCCATTGTTTTTGGGCTTTACTTTTACAGTATTCGCCATACGAGATAAATGACGGGATAACTTTACTATGGGGGTCGGTACAATTACAATGATTTTTATATAGTTTTTTATGTTTTATTACTTTTACACAATAGAAGTGAGTTTATAAAAAGTTGCGTTTTTATGTTGTCCTATTCTGACAGCCATAGCTTTTTAAATTTATTGTATACGGAGCTGATTGTGGGCTTGTTTTTTACGAGATGAGTTGATGTTTTTATTGGTACCATTACGGGGTGCATGTGATGCTTTGATCACTTTTTTTTTAAAAATTTTTGTGAGCTTTTTGAACAAAATACAGCAATCCTGGTAGTGTTTTTATTTTTATTTTTTACAACGGTCACTGTGAGGTATAAATGACACGCTAGTTTTACTCAGCAGGTTGATACGATTACAGCGATACAAAATTTGTATATTTTTTTAATGTTTTACTGCTTTTACACAATAAAAACACTTATTTGAAAAGGAAAACACGTTTTTGCATCGCCATAGTCTGAGAGCCCCTAACTTTTTTTTCTTTTTCTTTTTTTGGAGTTGTATAGGACTTTTTTTTTGCGGGATGAGTTGATGTTTTTATTGGTATCATTATTGGGGGACAAGACTTTTTGATCGCTTTTAAATCCGTTTTTTGGAAAAGGGAGGTGAAGAAAATACTGCAATCCTAGTAGTATTTTTTATTTTTATTTTTAATAGCGTTCACCGTGCAGTATCCGTGACAAGTTAGTTTTACTCTGTGGGTTGAGATGATTACGGTGATGCCCAATTTATATAGTTTTTTTATGTGGAAGCACAATTTTTTTTTTAAAAGGGTTTTTATTGTGTAAAACAATATTTATGCATTGCTATCTTCTAATACCCATAACTTTTAAATTTTTCCATATACTGAGCTGTGTAAGGGCTTTTTTTTTTGCGGGATGAACTGAAGTTTTAATTGGCACCACTTTGATGTTGATATGCATTTTTGATGACTTTTTACTACATTTTATGTGCTGCGGGATGAACAAAAATCGCAATTCTGTGACTGTTTTTTGGGGGTTTTTTTATGGCGTTCGCCGTACAGGTTAATTAACATGACATATTTATAGGGAGGGTCGTTACGCACGTGGTGATACCAAATGTGGGTACTTTATTTATTTTTTTTATCTTTTTGGGGCGATTGGCATTTGTAAAGGGGAAAAGGGCGATGTACATGTTTTTATTTTATTTTTTGTGTTTGTGTTTTACTTTTTTACACTTTTTTTTTACTTTTACTCATTTATTTCACTTTTCCCCAGAGAGAAATTGTATGAACGATCGTCAGATCATTCATACAATAGGAGATCAGCACACTGCTTATAGCTGTGTACTGGTCTCCATGGCAACTGTCAGTCACGCTGCCCACAATGCATTGTGGGCATCGTGACGTCACCAGACAACCCGGATGCTGTCATTCAGCTTCCAGGCTGTCTGGTAGGGAGACCAGTTACTGCGCCGGATCGGGAGCCGCAGGAGCTCACTCCTGCTGCCCGCAGCTGCGATGTCACGACCACGATTTCGCGACATCGGAGGGTTTATCCCCCACGGCTGGCTCACTCCGGCCGTGGGAAATGCGGCATGATGCCAGCGGTAATATACTGTTGGTTCCATGCCGGGATCTTGCGCTCCGCTTGTGAGCGCGCAAGATCGCCATGATGTACCCATACGTCAATTTGCGGGAACCCCTACCCAACTTTGAGTATGGGTACGTCAAATGTCGGTAAGGGGTTAACCAACATATATGGTTTTGTTAGTTTTTTGGTGTTAAAAACTTACTCAAATAATTAATAGAAGTTTAGGTACTGATGTGTCATAATATTTGCTACCGAGATTTTCTATCTACATATTGGTAAGTGATATAGGGCTCAATAGGGATATTTCTCATTGTAACCAGGATTACTGTCTGTATGTATGTAGGTATATGTATATTATCATATATATACATATCAATACTTACAAATGCCGCTACTGTACCATTTTATGGTGTTGTATACTTGATGTTCTGCCTCTATACTCCAGATACAATATGGTTTATATGTATACACATATCAGTAGTTGTCCTATTTGGACTGACATTACATTTGTTTACCTTTAATGGTTATCCATTGTGACATCTATTTTGGAGTACTACATGTGTTTGTACTCTTTTTTGAGAGATAGATATGTATATATTTACTTGTTGTCACTATATATGTTTTGCACTTTTTCTTATTTGTTTGTATGTTTGTTTATTTCACAGTGACTTTCTGAGAATGGTCTAATTGGACCGAAACGTCAATTTTCGAGTCACTTTGTAACTTGTTAAAAAAAATTTTTGGGAGCCTGTGGAATTGAATTATAATAAAAGTAACCTTTTTGCATCACATGTTGTGTGCGGTCAATCAACATATAGCACCCAGATTTCCTGACCTCTCTCCTAACCCCACCTATACTACCTCTATCCTCCACCATCAAATCCTCCTTCTCTCTGGACAACTGCAGTCCATGAAAAGTAGTGTCACGATGCTCGCCTCAGTCTCTGCTCTGGATCGCGGATGCACCTGTGTTCCTTTATGTTATGAATAAGGGCGTTGTATCGCCTGAAACGCGTCAGCTTTGAACTTAGAGAGCCATGTCATACTGTGGAGGCACAAGTTTTATGTGCACCAATAAAAGTTATTAAGTTTTAGTCTGGAGATTTGGACTCGCTGGATCAATCTTTTTTCCCTGGGATTTATTGTCTAACAGCTTGCTCTGGACGGGATTTGTGCGGATCCATCTCACTGCTGCTGGACAATTGTGGGTGAGCTGATAGTCTTTTTCCCTTTTTACCTGTGTTCGTGACCCCCATTCCATTAAGTACTCACCTCTCCCTGCTCCTGCTCTGCTCTGTGCCAGTGCACATGTACCCCTTCCAAATGGCACATCAGCTCTTTAAGATTAAAAGAGCCAGCACTCCACTGACCACCAATCGTCTGCTACATACTTCTTTATTAGGACACCTCCCCCTGCAACTTGTGTTTGTTGGTGATTCCTGCTGTTGGTTTGCACTACTTTGCCTTGTTTCTGTGATTTCCTAGTTTGAACTCAGCTCAACTTCTGACTATGCTTTGCCTGTCTCCTGCCCTAACCTCCTTGCCTGTGACCTGATTACATCTCTGCCTGTTCCCTGCATACTTCGTTGAGCACTTTGGCTGTCACTGTGAGTGGCCATGTCACAGTTAACGAGCTAGGAGTTCCCCACAGACAAGTCCATACTGCCTTGCGACGGGCTCTGGTGAATACAAGGGGCTCTTTAGACTCTGTCCCATGGTGTGGTCAGTGTCATCTCTGCGATAACCCAGCGCATGATCCATCTGCATCTAGGGCTAAATTTATGGCTGCCTTAGGCACAAATCATGAATACACCCCTATTAAAGGCACATTTACACTCGCCATGTTGTACAGACTTACTGTGGCTAAATACTTCCACCAGTGATTGAATAACACCACAAAACTCTTCCTAAAGAACAGGGCAAATAAAAACAAACTGCAAGAATAAAAAAAAATTGTACAATATACTACGTACTTATTACCAATGCAATGAAACTCAATGCATCAAATAAAAAATTACTTGCAGACAAATTAATAAAATACTGATCAGACACAGTCACATAAAGAATAATCAATTAAATCCACAAACTGCCCAGATCACAATGATGACTTCAGCCATAAATCAACTCTACACTTCACCACAGACACATCTTTGGCTCCATATTTCAAGGTATATCAGTACTCCCTTCACAATCCAACCCCCATTATCCTACTTCCTCCTTTAACCCCTTAAGATCTAAGCCTGTTTTGGACTTAAGGACCAAGCCCTTTTTTTCAAATCTAATGTGTCACTTTATCGGAGAATAACTTTTTAATGTTTTTTAAGTATTCATGTGAATTTGAGAATGTTTTCTTGGGACACATTATAGTTTAAGTTAACAATTAATTTTTGTTGAAACAATCATTGCTTATTTGTGAAAAATATCAAAATATTGTGGAAAGTTAGAAAAATTTGCCATTTTCAAAGTTAAAAAATTTCTGTGTATAAGACGAATAGTCATACCCAACAAATTAGTAAATAACGGTCATCTACCATAAGTCTACTTTATGTTGGCGTCATTTTTTAAACAATCTCATTTTTTAGGACTTTATAGGGCTCTTAAATTTTATAGCAAATTTTAACATTTTCAAAAAAATTTGTAACATAGAGGTTTTTGTAAGGACCAGTCCAGGTCTGACATAGCTTTGAGGGGCCTGTATGTTAGATACCCCCATGAATGACTCCATCTAAGAAACTACACCCCTCAACGTATTCAAAACAACACATAAAGTTTGCTAACCCTTTACTTGTTTCACAGAAATTAAAGCAAAAAAGAGGTGAAATTTCAAAATTTCACTTTTCTTGCAGATTTTCAATTTTTATCCATTATTCACTGGAACACAGTAGATGTGACCAGGAAAATGCAACTTAATATTGATTCCCCACTTTCTGCTGTTTTTAGAGATATTTCATATGTGGTGATAGTGCGCTATTTGACTCGACCACAAGCCTCAGAATAGGATTAGCACCTACTGGATTTTGAGGTCTCCTTATCATTAGGATATATTGTAGGCACCATTCCAGGTTTGCAGACACTCTAAGGTGCTAAAACTTAATAAACTACACTGATTTGCTAAACTACACCCCCTGAGGAATGTATACAGGGGTGTATTTTTACATATACAGAGTTGCCTAAGGTGTTTTTATTTGCAGGACAAACTGACATTTTCATTGGAACTACTTTGGCATTTACAGTGGGGGAAAAAAGTATTTAGTCAGCCACCAAATGTGCAAGTTCTCCCACTTAAAAATATGAGAGAGGCCTGTAATTGACATCATAGGTAGACCTCAACTATGACAGAATTAGGCAAATTATGGTGGAAAATAAGTATGTGGTCACCTACAAATAAGCAAGATTTCTGACTCTCACAGACCTGTAACTTCTTCTTTAAGAGGCGCCTCTGTCATCCCCTCATTACCTGTAGTAATAAATAACAAAAAGAAAGCTTTTCAACTACTAAAACACGGAGGGCAGGGGATGAGTACTAAAAAAACTATAAGGAAAAAAAATAAAATATGTAAAATAATGATAAAGGCAGCAAGGGAGACAGAAAGACATATTGCCATAGAAAGAAAAAGGGTAACCGCAACATTTTTAACTTTTAAAAATTTAGTAAAAAGATTTAAAACAAAAAATGTTGGCCCTTTGAAAAGTATTGGGAGAGACTGTAGAGGGTGATGAGAAAAAAAGCAACTTATTAAAAAAAATTTTTTCTCCACTGTATTTACCGAGGAGGATGACCTTCCTGTTGATGAGCAAAGGGATGATGTAAACTCCAACTTAAATGTTTCTTGTCTAACCCAGGAAGAAGTGCAACTCTGTCTTAAGAAGATTAAAATAGACAAATCCCCAGGTCCTGATGACATACACCCACGTGTCCTAAGGGAGTTAAGTAATGTCATCGGTAGGCCCCTATTCTTAATATTTATGGACTGTACCAACCACAAAAGGAATCTCAAATAATTTAGAAGAATATATATTTTATTGAAGATAATGAAAATTATTAAAACAATTAAGTATTTAAAAAATGGGCAATGGAAACTACAAAAAAACATGATCCACAGCCTAAACCACCCATAATATCAGAATCCAATATCCAGGCAAGTATACCCACATAGACTTGTTTGTAAACATTATATATGATACAGTACAGTAAATATAATCAATAATAAATACGAACAATAGCATATACCTGACCTCAATAAGGAAACGTAGCCAGAAATAACAGCCCAACTTGGGTGGGTGGAAAGGAGAGAATCATGTGCCCCAACGTGCGTTTCTTCAATAAAATATATATTCTTCTAAATTATTTGAGATTCCTTTTGTGGTTGGTGTTGTGCTATAGTGTAGGTTTCTCTTTGTTATGCGGTTTATGCCCTATTTATTTTGTAGGTGTTTTTTTATTTTTTTATTTATGGACTGTCTAATAACAGGGTATGTCCCAAAGGATTGGCGCATAGAAAATGTGGTGCCAATATTCAAAAAGGGGTCAAAAAGTGATCCTGGAAACTACGGGCCCCGGTAAGTTTAACCTTTTGGGGTAAAATATTTGAGGGTTTTCAAAGAGATCTATCCTGACTATCTCAGAAAAAAAAATGTTAATCCCGTTCCAGCTGGGTTTATGAAGGATGGGTTCCTATCAGAAAATCTCATCAGCTTCTATGAGGAATTAGTTCTAACGGGACGGGGTGAAGCATTGGATGTATTATCTAATTTTCTAAAGCATTTGATAAGTGCCACAAAAAGGTTTTATAAGTAAAATGATAGCTTGGACTGGGAAAATGGGAAAGTGGGGTAACAACTGGCTCGGGAAATAGAAAACAAAGGGTAGTTTTAACGTATTACTCAACTGGATCCCTTTATTTGGGGGGGGTCCCAAGGGGGTCAGTATTGGGTCCTACCTCTTTAATATCTTAATATTTTCATTAATAAAACGCGATCTGATGATCACATGATTTGCAATGTTCTAAGCTCTGTAAAAAAATCAACACAATAGAGGATAAGTGTTTTACAAAGGATCTGGAAACTTGGAGGCCTGGGCAGAGAAATGCAATGGGTTTTAACACGATAAATGCAAGGGTTTTGCACATGGAAGGAAAAATCCATTACATGTTACATTTAAAATTTGGAAAAACGCTGGGTAAAAGTACGGGGAAAGGACGGGAAATCCTGGGGGACAAAAACTTAATTGAGCACCTTGTCGGCATAGTTTGACGTTTTTAATTTCGTCAAGTTGAAATCGGCACGGTTTTTACTTGATGGAAATTTTTCCGATCCCCGCGAAATTTTTAGGTGAGAACGGCATAATCATTACTATCGCCCCATTTGGGCGTTTCCCGTCTTTTTGGCGGCCACAAATCAGCTTAAGAAAGAGCAGGGTGAGCTGGGTGTCGACGTCAGCTGTGAGTGTATGGTTGTGATTGGCTGGAAAATCACATGACCTCATTTTACATAGAACACCCCTTCCTGTTCAGATCAGTGTGTCTCTTGTTCTCAAAAGAGCGGGGCCCTGATTTCAGTTTTCTCCTAAATATAGCTCACACACAGTTCTCTTTGTTCACACAACAACTATTTTTTTACTGTGAACATTAGAACATAGATAGATTAGAGAATTTCAGTTTTTAGGGGGGGGTGTGGGAAAACCACAGAAAACAGGCTGGTTTTTGAAAGGGGGTGATTTTGTGCGTCCAGATGCTTTGACCCTGTTTGAAATGGCTTTTTTTTTTCCATTTTTGGGGGTTTTTTTGGTGAAATAAAAACCTTGTATTTTGTGTACCTGTATTTATTTTAGGATACAGACTTTTTTAAATAACTGCGGGTGTATTTGATAGGTGAAAAACCCACCTTTTTTTACCATCACGATTTAATTTTTTTTTTCACTTTTGTGCGCCCATTTTGGTTCAAAGACCCATTTTTTACTTAAAAAGGGATACTGACTTTTTATCACCGCAGGTGAAATTTTAAATAGATGAAAAAACCACCTTTTATATCAATACCAATTTAATTACTGTATTTCATTTTGGCGCACCCCAGTTTTGTTGAAAGAACCCTTTGTATTTATAATTTACCATACAGAAATTTGCTATAATTGCTGTTTTTTCATATGCAGAAACCACCTATTAATCAGTACACAATTTTTTTACGTTTTTTCACTTTGGGCGCAGCCCATTTTGCTAAAAAACACCCACTTTGACTTACAATAGAACAAAACTTTTCTAGTCCCCCGGGGGTGTATTTCATAGTGAAAATCCCCCTTTAGTACCCGAAACCAATATAATTGGGTTTCTTTCCCTTTTGGGCGCGGGCCATTTTTGGTTCAGTACCCACCTTGTATTATTTTAATACAAAAATTTGCTTGTAATTCAGGGTATTTCTGGGTGCAAAACCCCCTTTTTATTATCCGTATACATTTCAAATAGGTGTTTTTTTTTACTTTTTTGCCCCCCAGTTATGTTCAAAGAGCCACCTTTTACTTAAATTTGAATACGAAAAATTTGTTTTTACTGTTTGTTTTTTGCAGGGGTATTTCATTGGTGCAAAAACCCCGTTTGTTATCCGTATAACTTTTTAAAAACTGTTTGCCTGGTGCGGCCCATTTTTTTTTAAAAACCACGTACGACAATTTTTGAAGGGAAAATTTTTAGCAATGTTCGTTGTCATTGCGCAAAAACGCTTTTTCACCGGTAACTTTTGAATAGTTTTATTTTCGCTCGTTGAATCTCAGTTTTGGGCAGATAGCCACTTGTATATAGTTTTTTTGAAAACTATCAATTCCTTCCTTTTGGCAGTTGAAATCCCTTGACTGAAGGAAGAACACTGTTGATTTTGTCTACGGTTTTTCCACCGACCGCATTTCACAGTATTCGCTAGAAACATTTAGTTTCAATCCTTTGGCTGTAGGAAAATTTAAAGGGGTTTAAGAAAGCTTGATTTGCCGTCTTTTTTAAAAGAGAAATGTCAAAAACTCTTCCCTATCTTTTTTTTTTTTTTTTAAAATGATAACTTTTCTTTAACAGAAACCCAAAATAAAATACAAGTGGGGGACCCCCCGGGCATGGGCCCGTAAAAAAAATATATGGAGAAAAAAATTTAAAAACTTTACATAACAGAAAAATGCAATCCAGCAACCACAAGGGTAAAACAGCCGTCCAGTGCCCGAATGCCATGTGGGTTCCGGGGGTAACACATCCTGGACCCCAGTGCCCCCCATCACAGTGCCCTCTACTTGGGCTTTTGGCCCAGGGACCTGGGTTGGGTCTGGACATGAGGTGTAGGGGTTTTTCCCTTTGGCAGGGCAGAATCTCCGGGGGTGGGCCGGGCCCCTGATGCCCCCCCCTGATTACCACCCGAATTTGGCACACCACCTTGCCAGTCAAGTCCTTCAGGGCTTGGGCAGGGAGAAGCTGGGGCCCCCCATTGTCTTGCGAGGAGCATGGGTAAAGTCAAGTCCCCTGGAGTGGGCAGGGTCGCTGGGTTTTGGGTCCTGGCCCAGTGGGAGGGGGTGACTTCTGTCCCCTTGTCTCCGTGGTAGACATCTTTTGCTGGAGGGCTTGGCAATCTGGGCCTGGGGTAAGGTCCAAGATCCAGAGTCCTTGGGTGCTGGCACCATCGTGGGTTTCTCCTCAGGTGGCATGGAGGGTCATTGAGGCCCGGTAAATTTTTCCACAGCAAAAGTCAACCCGGACTTGTCTGCTGCTCTGGTCCCTTTTCCTACCTTCTTAAAAAGTTTTTTCTTTCTGAAAAGGAGCGAAAAGAGGTGTAACGAGCAAAGAGGGTGAGGGGGTAAGGTAAGAGAAGGTGCACCCTTTCCCGTGCGCGACAAACGCAACCCCGCAGATCGTCGGTTGAGACCCTCAGGCCGCACCTGGGTCAAGCCCCGGAATCTCAGTAACGAACAGCATTTCCAAATTTTTTCAAGGGGGTTTAAAGCAACCTGCATCCAAGTTTACCCCCCCCGTCCGCCCAATCACAGCCACGAATAGGGGTCATGCTGCGGTCCAGGACAGGGATACTCTATGTCCAGTGAAACTAAAATGGTGGAGAAGATCCTTTTTCCCCAAATTTTTAAATCTGGGGGTCATGGATTTTTGGGCCCTGCGTGGCCCGGGCAGGGGTTCAGTCCAGTGAAAATAAAATGGGGGGTTGAAAGACTCCTTTTTCCCCGGGACTTTTTAATCTGGGGGTCAGACAGGGTTTTAAAGGCCATTTCGTGGTACAGGACAGGTAAAGTCAAGTCCAGTGAAAAAAAAAAAAAGGTGGTTTTAAAGACTCCTTTTTTTCCGGCACTTTTTAATCTGTGGTTCAGACGTTTGAGGGTCAGCGCTTCCCGGACAGGGGTAGACAATGTCCATTCAAGTAAAAAGATGGTTCAAAAATACGCCTTTCGGGCATTTTTTAATTTGTGGGTCATGCGGGTTTTAAGGGTCATGTGTGGTACAAGACAGGGATATAAATGGTTGTGACTTTATAACTAAGTGTTTTCCTAAGTGTACACTACCCTTTTTTTACTGTTGTGGATGTTAAAATTCCCAGCTTCTCCACCCTGTTTGGGTGAAGAATAAAGGGTTTTGTTCCTCTCCCATAACTTTAAGGGTTTTTGGGCGATAACTATATCGACTATCGGAAATGTTTATAATTGACGATATCGACTATGACCGATGACGATAGTCAAGAACGCTCATCACTATGAGCACACCCCAAAGGGCAAATAGGTTTAGGGGGGTGTATTAAAAGGGGGCATATATGCACATGAGGGGATTATTGTGTACAGTTTTGGGGCACCATGCAGGGGAAAGACATTGTAGAGCTTGAACATAAAAAGGGCACAACTAAAATAATAAAAGGACGGGGTGGCTGCAATCCCGAAAATTACAAGATTGGGTTATTTATTTTCACAAAAAGACGGCTTGGGGGGGACATAGTAAATATTGTAAATAAGAGATCTTCCGATTTATTATACCCAAGATGAAATTAAGAAAAGGGGCATCCTCAAAGTCTTGGGGAAAAAGAATTTTCTACATAAAAAAAGAAAGGGTTTCTTTACTGTTAGAGCAGTAAACTGTGGAACTCCCTGCCAGAGGAAATTGTCATGGTGAATTAATAACAGAGTTCAAAAAGGTTTTGGGGCATTTCTGGAGCAAATAATATAATAATTATAGGATAGGATTCTGGATGGGGCGTTGACCAAGGTTATTCTGATTGCCCTTTGGTCGGGAAGGAATTTTTTCCCCCAAAATGAGGACAATTTGGTCCTGCCTCATTGGGGTTTTTTTTCCTTCCCTGGGTCAACACTTACACAACACTGAACTGGAGGGTTCCCTTGTCTTTTTTTCGGGCTTACAAAAATACGGTATGTAACTATGTAAAAAATCAACTGTAAAAATGGGAAAACAAAAAAGACCCTTGGATCTCCGCCCAAACTGGGCTCCAGCAAATCTCACCCCGTGGGGGCAAAATGAACACAAAAACGTGAGCAAAAAACCCAAACCACAAGGGGTACCTAGTGAATGACCGCAAAAGCTGGGAACCAAAGTAACAAGGCACCACTAAACACACTACCGGGGGAGGGACTCAGATCCTGCAGTGCCAGACACCCCCTGCTAAGAAAGCAAGTTCGGGGCCCGTCTGAAGTTTGCTAGAAGCATTTGGACGATCCAAAGAGTATTGGGAAATGTCATATGGGCAGATCAAAGTAGAACTGTTTTGGGAGAAAACAAAACCCTCGTGTTTGGGGAGAAAATGCCTAGTTGCATTCAAAGAATACCATAACTACTGTGAAGCATGGGGGTGGCAACATCATGCTTTGTGGTTGTTTCTCTGCAAAGGGACCAGGACGACTGCTCCGTGTAAATGAAAGAATGAATGGGGCAATGTATTGTGAGATTTTGAGTGCAAACCTCCTTCCATCAGCAAGGGCATTGAAGATGAAACGTGGCTGGGTCTTTCAGCATGACAATGATCCCAAGCACACCGCCAGGGCAATGAAGGAGGGACTTCGTAATAAGCATTTCAAGGTCCTGGAGTGGCATAGCCAGTCTCAGATCTCAACCCCATAGAAAACCTTTAGAGGAAGTTGAAAGTCCGTGTTGCCCAGCGACAGCCCCAAAACATCACTGCTCTAGAGGAGATCTGCATGGAGGAATGGGCCAACATACCAGCAACAGTGTGTACCAAACTTGTAAAGACTTAGGCTATGTTCACACGGCTTAACGCCCCGCAATTACGCCGTGTGGACGGGGGCGGGAGCGGAGGAGTGAGCGGGGGGCCGGCGAGGTGACTTGTATTACCAGCGGCGCGTATACGCCGCTGGTAATTCACATGTCAATTATCTCCCTGCCCGGCGGATTCGCCGAGCAGGGAGAGGAGACGTAATCCATAGTTCTCTATGAGAACAGTGGATTACCGTAATGAATGGGCCGTTTTCAGCCCGTAATTTGCGAAATTCGGCGCGTAATTACGGACCGAAATACGGCCCATTTTAAGCCGTGTGAACACAGCCTTACAGAAAACATTTGACCTCTGTCATTGCCAACAAAGGATATATAACAAAGTATTGAGATGAACTTTTGTTATTGACAAATACTTATTTCCCACCATAATTTGCAAATAAATTATTTCCAAATCAGAAAATGTGATTTTCTGGATTTGTTTTCTTATTTTGTCTCTCATAGTTGAGGTCTACCTATGATGTCAATTACAGGCCTCTCTCATCTCAAGTGGGAGAACTTGCACAATTTGTGGCTGACTAAATACTTTTTTCCCCCACTGTATATGACTTTTTGGTCTCTCTTTATTCCGTTTTATGTGCAGCAGGATAAACAAAAATTGCAATTCTTCCGTTATATTTTTTTAATTTTTTACTCCGTTCACCGTACAGGCAAACTAACATGACAGATTTATAGGATAGATCGTTATGCACGCGTCAAATTTATTTTGGATCTTTTTGGGGGTTATTGGTATCTGTAATGGGTAAAGGGCAGTGTGCGTGTTTTACTGTATCTCTTTCACTTTTACTTTTACTTTTTATTTACTTATTTATTTTTTCACTTTACCCACTCTGGGACTATACTCAGCAACTACTAGATTGCTGGTATTCTACAGGTATAATACTTTGCTGCATGTCTATGCTACAATGTATTATCCTAACTGTCAATCATCCTGTCAGGCTCTGCCTACCATTCTCTCTGATTAGGCCGCTGTCTGATGATGTAACATGCAGGCTGGTCAATGTTTCTCAGCAGCAGTGCAGTCCGTGCTAATCGTTGGAGCAGAAATGTTGCTACAATCAACGCCCATTACACTGCACAATGAGGACAGGGAGAGGCACTAATGGCTTTCCTTTCTCT
The DNA here is from genome assembly GCA_025379985.1 of Phyllomedusa bahiana. Lineage (NCBI taxonomy): Eukaryota > Metazoa > Chordata > Amphibia > Anura > Hylidae > Phyllomedusa > Phyllomedusa bahiana. The sequence goes on from JAODAL010018148.1 coordinate 29,065, forward strand.
CTCACTGTCTGTTCTTTAGCCCTGTCTCATGCACCTGACTGAAAGTTATAATTTAACTAACAAGTATGGCCAGTTAGAGAGTTTCAGCAGTGATGTATTTTAACCCATACCCACCATAGCCTATTTCGTTTTTTGTCACATTTGTTTTTCCCTTTCTACCTTCCCAAAGTCATAACTTTATTTTTTCATCTATGTTGAAATATTAGGGCTTTTACTTAGCGTGATAAGATTTTCTTTCTAATGGTGTCATTCACTGTAGCATAGAATATACTAGGAAACAGCAAAATATGAAAAAACTGTACTTGTGTGAGATTTGCGGGGGTTTTGCTTTTAAAACACTCACTCTTCAGTATAAATGATGTTATCTGTATTCTACAGGTTTAAATGAATGCAGCAATACCACACATGTAGAGTTTTCCATAGGGTACCATAAAAAAATCCAAACATTTTCTATTTTTCTAATTTTTGCTGCAGCGCCATCTATTTTTTTTTATAACTTTTTTGTACTTCTAGTTATGAAGTTGAGTGAGGGTGCATTTTTTGCGGGTTAAAATGTACTTTTTATTGTTACCAGTTTGGAATACATGCAACTTTTTTGATCCATTTAATTCCAAAAAAACTCAATATTGGCATTCGGAATTTTTTTCTTCTACTGTGTTCAGCATATGTGTTAAATGATGTTATATTTAATAGATCGGACTTTCATGGACCAATTGCCAAGTATGTGTAGTTACATAGTATGGTTTAAAAAAGACAAGTTCAAGACAAGTTTTTTATTTTATTTTTAAAATGGTAAAAGGGTTGTGTGTTGAACTTTTAATATATATATATATATTTTTTTTAACTTTAACATTGACTCCCCTTAGGGTGCTTAACCACTAGGGGGGGCACGATCATTAATACAGCCTATTACATCCCTAATCGCCACAGCTAGTTTTGACCTCTATGACATGGCCTCATTATTTAAATCTGACATGTGTCACTTTATATGGGAATAACTTTAAATGCTTTTATTTATTCATGTGATGTAGAGATTGTTTTCTTGGGACACACTGGATTTTAAATTAGTAATTAATTTTTGTCAATACATTCCTTGCTTATTTGTGAAAAATATTAAAAAATGAAAAATTTGCCATTTTGAAAATTCTAAATTTTTAAAAATTTTATGCTTTTAGTACATTAATGGCTGCTGTGGACCAGGAGTGCTGGCAGAGTTCTCAACTGCATGCACATCCTCAGGCCATACATACAGTTAAAATCTACCAAGGAGCAGGGAACTTTTGGCTCACTGCCCCATAGCGGGGCTTGCAACTCACCAGATTTTATGGCACTTGTGGTGTGAGAATGTCATCATGCCACCTGCATTGTTATGATACTCCCTGTGCAAGCTGTCTGTGCAGGACACAAGTAAAAGCAAGTTGTTCGACAAGAGGGGTATTTTATTATTTTTCATTTTTAATCAGGGGTCCACAGACCTACCAACCTACTAAGGAAACCTATATACCTACCAACCTACCAAACCTGGGTCTGAGGGTCTGAGATTTGTCATCCAATGAAGGGGTACAAAATCCCCATTAAGAAATACTACACATGTGAATCAAAAGCAGTAATATATATGCTAAAATGTCCATGTGGACAGATTATATTGGGCAAACAGCAGGAAAATCAAAGTTCGCCTTAATGAACATAGAAGTGCAATTAGGAACTACAAACAACAAAAACAAAAAGCTCAGGCAAGGGAATTAGGGTGGTACAAGTAAAAGCAAAGGGGAAAAACCCCTGTAGAAAAAAATTTTTTTGAGCAAAGACATAATGTATCAATTTGAAATGGTGATTCTTTATGGTTTTAAAGGAAAAAAAGTAGATCATTTTAAGTTCCTACTAAAAGGGAAATACGGGAAAAGTGCCCCTTATTCCCAAAAGCCCGAATGGACTCAATAAAAATTGGGTTTTTAAAAAGTTTTTTAAAATAATTTTTTTTTTTGTTTAACCAAGGGTTAACCAAAAGGGGTTAACAGCTATAAAGGGGGGCAAACCTAAACACGCACTTGGAAAAGGGGCGTTGATCCCTTTAAACGTGCATCTTCGGCTTCCCCCCGCCGGTTTTCCTGCTCCCTCATAAAATGATCGCTTCTAACTCTATGGGGATTTACCTTTTTGTTTGTGCAAATACGCACTATCTGCTATGACTGACATATGCAATGTTTTAAAACTGAAACGTTTTAGAAACTTTTTGTTAAACAATAAAAAAAAATTTTTCAAAAAATGGGGTCCCAATTCATTGTAAAATCTAAATAAGGGGATCCAAGGAAATTTCCCAAATTGGGGGACCATACGTTTTTGTTGCTAAATTTTAAATATCGAACAGAATCGAAAAATTAGATGCGCAGATTCAACTGTAATTAATAACTTATTTAGGAAACCTACCCACTGGACGAAAGTTTACCCAATGTCGAAAGGCGGAAGGGTAAAAGTTATCCCAAAAATGAAACATTCAGTTTTTTTTGTCCCCCCCCCCCCCCCTCCCTATCCTATTTTTTTGGGTCCCCATGGTTGGTAAATCTTTATCCCCCGGAGGTTGGTACAAGTACCCCAAGTATACGTTTTTCTGCCACAAAAACATTTCAAAAAACTATGCAAACCGTCCCCACGGGCAGGTTTGCCACCATCAATTATACATTACACACAAAACCCGCCGCCAGGGGACATTCTCAAAAAGGGGGCAATACACTACGGGGAAATCCCTAAAAAGCATTTCTACTATCAACATGAAAAAATTTGAGACTCCCTTCACATATTTTGATCAAAAATTTTAACTGCCCCACTTCAACGTGTTCCCCCATATCGGGCATCCTATCCTATCTTTCCCCTCTCAATCGACCAATCAGCCCCCGCGGAAACCGACCACATTATTCCCTTTTTGGCAGAAATTCCGCGGGCGGCGCTCTGTTGCTACATGAATAATTACTTGGCCGAAACCCTGCCAGTGGCACCCATTTTTGCATTTTTTTTTTTCAAAAATTTTTTGTTCAGAAAAAAACCTTTTAAAAATTTTTTTTTAACTTATTTTAACCAGATGGAAAGGGGGGGGTTTTCCTTTTGTGTTTCTGTCCCCCCCACTCTCACAGGCTGTCATAAGAAGGGCAGCTTGCATTGGGTTTTTTTTTATTTTTCTCTCGAATAATGGAGGCGGTTGCCCCAGCGGAGCCTGGCTCGTTTGAGAGGTAAAGATGGGATAGGACTGCCCTTTTGAGATCACTTGAAATCGTGCATTTAAAACATCTTTTGTCAAAATATTAACCGAGAGCCCTAAAGTTTTTTTCATGTATGAAGATAGCATAAAGCTTCTTGGGGAATTTCCACTTAGTGTATTCCCCAACCCTTTATTTCCAAATGAAGAAACTAATTTTACCTAGGGACGACCCTTCTTGTAAACAAACCTATTTTGTGAAACAAAAAGCCAAATTTTTCATCACTCGTAAATATTCCAGTTGTTACATATATTTTTTCTTTATCACTTAGCTATGTCATTTGGGACAGATACTTTAATCTTTTCCTTTTCTTTTTTCTACCATAGACTTCCCCTTAACAACCACCCCTTTGGGGTTTTTCATTTTTTCCCTCCCCTAATTTCCAGTTCTTTTTTTATCCTTTGAAAGAATTTCTCCCTTATAGTTTCTAAACCTCATATACAATCTAAAGGGACAAATCCGCTGGAAACATGAATTGTCCTTTGGAAAACCCAAAAATACCGGGGGGGAATGAAACGGGCTTTATGTAAGAAAATTTTTTTGGGTCCACTTTTTGCTGAAAAGATTGAAAACAAAACCCAAATCACCCCTTTTTTAATCCAACATCAAAACGTACTTTGCTGCTATTTTTCTCCATTGTGAATTGATAAAGAACACGTTCCTGCACATCTACCCCGAGGGGAGATTCCCGGTGGGGCCTTTAAACCCCTAATCTCCGCAGACAAATGGGCCAGGGCAGCAAGGGAAAACAAGGGGGGGCCCCCCGCCCCCTTTTGGTACTGCTGCGATGGTACTGCCAATGGCTTTCCTGACCGCTGTAACATTCCTCTGGCCAGCCGTGCCCTGTGTGTATGTAAAGAAGTAAACACAAACACAAAAAATAAAACACGTGCACCGCCCTTTTTTCCTTTAAAATGCCTATCGCCCTCCAAAAAAGATCAAAATAAATAAAGTACCCATATTTTCTATCTGCCACGTTATTTAACCCGTACGGTGAACGCTATAAAAAAAAGAATAAAAAAACAGTCACAGAATTGTGATTTTCATTCATCCTGCAGAACATAAAATAGAATAAAAGTATTAAAAAATCCATAGTGTACCAAGAAAACATCATCCCCAAAAAAAAAAAAGCCTGAACACAAACGAAAAATAAAAAATATGGCCTCAGAATAAGGATGCAAAAAATTGCTATAAAATAACACTTTTTTTTAAAAAAAGAATTTAACATACAAAATACATAACATTGTATATCGTCTTAATCGACAACTATAAGTAAAACTAACTTTTCCTTATAAATGCTTTATATGCGTTTTAAAAAAACAAAAAACACTACTAGAATTCAATTTTTCTTCACCTTGGGGTTTAAAAAAAAAAGATTTTAAAAATTAAAAAGACTTTTTTCCCCAAAAAAAAACCAAGAAAAACGCAAATCATCCTGGGGAAAAAACCATATTCAGAAAAAAAAAAAAAATTATGGATCTGAAGTAGGCATTGCAAAAACAGTTTTTTTTTTTAATAAAATGTTTTTATTTGAAAAAGTATAAAACATTAAAAAATACAAATTCGGGACGCTGTAATCACATCACCTGCGATTAAAAAATATATTTAAAACCACACAGTACGGCCGAAAAAATAAAAAACCAACAGGGTTTTTTTATTTTATTCAAAATCCCCAAAACCTTATAAAAAAGGGGTCAAAGCACATTGAACCCCATAAGAACCACTAAAAAATCCCCCAAAAAAAATTTTAAAAAAAAACCCAAACCCCAATCCTCCAAACAAAAATTAAAAAATTTTGTTTCAGACTAGGGCAAAATAAAAACACAATTTTGTTAAAACATTTTCTACTGTTGAAGGTAAAAAGCTAAACAATAAAAAATTATATCATTGTAATTGTTCCAAACCCCCACTAAATTAATTCCCTTTATACCGCATGGCAATGCATAAAAATTAAGCCAAAACGGAAAGTTTCACCTGTTCTTTCTTTGGGGGTTTCAAAAACAACATGTACCAACCAAAATCACCTTCCAAACCAAATAGCGCTCCCCCCTTTAACCCTGCATGTTTTCCCAAAAAGCATTTACACCCACAAAAGATGTTGCCGAACTTGGGAAAAAAGCAAACAAATTTTTTGGGGTCTTTTTTCCAGATGCTTTAAAAAAACAATTTTAACAAAATTGCAATTTGTTTAAAAAAAATACAAAATTTTTTAAATTTTACACCTAACGATAAACAAAAGGGGAAACACCTGTGGGGGCGATATACTCACATACCCCTCGAAATTTCTTTAAGGGGTCAGTTTCCCAAAAAGGGGGCTTTTTAAGGGGGTTAGTACTTTTACTTTTTATTTTGACTTTGTTGAGCCAATTACATCTAGGGGGCCCCAAATGGGGTATCTCTAACAAGCAGAAGTGTTGGGGAAATTTATAGTGTTTTTCAATTTTTCCCCGGGCACATCACCCTTTCCCTGAAAAATGGATAAAAATTGAAAAAACTCAAAAACAATAAAATTTTGAAATTTTCAAATCCCCTTTTTTTAATTTTTGTGAAACACCCCATTGGTTTTTTAAATTCCTTTAAAGCTGATTTACCTAAAGGGTCATTTTTTAGGTGAAGTCCACATACCCCTTTAGCAGTCAGAACTGGAATGGTCCCCAAAAATAATTTTTGCAAATTTTCTTGAAATGTGGGAAAAATTACTACAGAAATTTTTTTAGCCCTAAGCCGTAAAAAAAAAAAAAAAACGTTTTAAAAATGGGCTAACCCACAGTAACATATAGTAAAGCTTTTACATACTATTTTGTGTAGAATAGCTATCTGTCTTGCACACAGAAATTTTTGAACTTTCAAAATGCCAAATTTTTCAAAATGTTTGCTACATTTGATATTTTTAGGTAAAATATTATCGATTTTATAGGTAAAAGTATCAAATTTTTCCCCCATAAATGAACATTTCAATTTAAAAAATGGGGCTCTGTCATAAAACAAAATTCTGCTCCTTAAGGGTTAAATGAGAAGTTTTTTTTGGACACATTCTTTAATCCCTAACACCGCACACTGTCTTTTGATGGCGTGCAGTGCAAGTCATTCTTCTGCAGCCACAACAAAAATTTTCGGATAGAGGATTTTTTTCAACTTCCAAACCCAACTGGCTAGAACAACTGAATTAACAAACTCTGTTAAAACATCCTATAGAAACCCCCCAAAACCCGCACTTTTAAACCCCTTTGATTGCCATGCCCTACCGTACAAATCAAAGGCATTCCACTGCTCCATCGGGGTCGAAACTCCTTACAGCCTTTTTAAACAATAACCTGACTGATTGTGGCACCCTCCTTTCTCTAATATAGACCACTGATCATGGCCTCCTCCTCTCTTACATAAACCTGCTCTGCCCTTTTCTTAATAAATTCTATTGACCCTGTCCTTTTTTTTTACATAAAAAAACTGCTGTTGTAGTCCCCTCCTCTCATATAAAATTCTTCTGTAGCCCCCCTCTCAAATATACAAAAAACAAAAACGGGTCAGCACGTCTGTTTTGAAGAATAAACGTATAGGTGCACACTTGTGTGGCAGTCAAAAGCTATGCAAACACAATACAATATCCGTAGCACTCTATAGACACTAAAAACGGTCAAAGAGGACATAAGAATTTTTGGGAACAGCATTTCTGCTACTATGGAATATATGAAAAAATGTGATGTTCTTCATATACATTTTTTATCAAAACTGTAAATGCCCACCTACTGCAGCAAGGTAACCCCAATTCAGGTGTGAACCTATTGTTGATCAAAAATGTACACTAAGAACCTTTTCATATATTCCATAGTAGCAGAAATGCTGTTCCAAAAAATGTGTAAGTCTTTTTTGACCGTTTTTAGTGCCTATAGAATGATGCTGATATTGTATTGTGGTTGCATACACCTCTCAAATATAGGCTGCTTCTGTAGCCCCTTCCTCTCACATAAAGAGACTGCTGCTGTAGTCCCCTACTCTCACAAATAGACTGCTTCTCTGGCACCCATTATATACTCAGCCATCCTTTTCTTGTTGCCACAGGCAATGCTCCACTGTGATGTTCTACTACACCGAAACAGACAAAAACTACATAAACTTTGACATTAAGGGCGACATATATGAAATTTGGCATTTAATCGCCAAATTTCATGTGCATAATATTAGTCTAGAATGTGCATGATTTATGAACCCGCTCTACAGCGCGTCAAAAATCAGGGCCATTCAAGTGCTTGTACGACATTTCTGGCTCAGGTATATGCGCCTAGAAATGCAGTAGTGAAGCTATAAATCTATAGCTTTGCTACGGTTCCAGTGTGCCCCGCCTCATGCACGCCCCCCGAAATCAGGCGCATTACAAAGTGCCGTGGGTTCTATGTAATGTGATTGATAACGGGCTGAAAAGGCGCAGCCCCATTCATACATGCCGCCCTAAACGTTTATTTGAACACACTTCAGGTATAAATAAACTTGCTGTGTAATAGGGTAATTTCTGGGGGAGGACACGGCAGGCGACTGCCCATGGCGCTTCTACTGCCAGACACTTCCGACTCTCCTGGGAGATCTTCCATCTTTGTTCGAGTTTCCCAGACATTCTGAGAGAATTGATAAGTAAAGTATATATACTTTGATGTCTCACATTTGGCCATCTTGGATCAGCCTAGGGGTAATTCAGCTCATGGATTACCGTCCTTTTGTAAAACGGTTGGCACACCAACATATGGCACTCTGACACCAAGCTTCTGTTTAACACTGTTTTCACCCAGCTTTTGTACTCAGATGCAGGATAAGCAAACAGCACCAAACAAATAAAAGCCTCAACCGTCTAGCCACTAACTGAATACACAAAGAACCCTCTCTAACATGGTCTGGAGTACGACCAGCCCTCACTTCACCATTCTCCACTAGTTTAGACCCCATTAAACCTTGCGGGGTAAGAGCCTCTCCTCAGCTCCTCTTTTGCTCCTAACGCTAGGCAGCCAACCACATCCCCTGTCTTCCTGTGGGACCAGGCTTTTACTGACCTGGTAAAACCTGGACATGATATGTAGGAATGGCCTCCCAATTATCACTATAGCCATTCTGGGAAGTCAGCCCATACATAGCTCTATCACAGCCATACTAACTACTAATACAAGTGTCAGTAACCTAGTGTTATCGACCTCAAACTGCTGGCTTTCCCCATCAATATCAAGCACCTTGATGACACACATGTTGCAGACCTTCTGCTGCAACCTCCCCCCCACTCAAAAAGGCTGTAGGTCTTTTTACCCCGCACAACCCTCCCTTCAGGGTGAAAACACTTACACAAGGGAGCTGTCTCGCACAATTCCAGTACCTCTTGATTTGTCAGGGAGGACACCTTATTTTCCTTTAGGGACTTTTTGCTATATTCAGTACCCTGACTTCCATCACTGGTAGCCTCCTTACTGGGTGCATTTTTAATGTTTGAAGACTCACTCGTAGAGACGGATGAATCAATTCTAACGAAGTGAAATTCGTTTAGAATTTCAGGAAAACTTCGATTCTGCACACAGGCGAAGTTTATGGTACTTCGCGGGAACAAATCATCTTTTTTTCTAAAATGGCTGTGAGCACATGGCGTGACATGGGGCAGAGAACTCTGGGAGGAAGAAAGGAACACCCAATCAGCAACCAGCGGGCTTCTGTGACATCACAGCCCTATAAATACGGACGCCTTCTTAAATTCTCACACTTCTCACTGTGTCTCCTGCCACAAGCATCTATCTGCTGCAGCACTATATTGCACTCTTTACTAGTGTTGAGCGATTTTTATCAACAAAGTTGAAATCGGCAAGGTTTTTATGGTGATCGAAATTTCCAGATCATGCGATAATTAAGGTTAAAATCTGAGCATCATCTATTAAGATCGCGCCTTTTTCGGCGCTTCCTGTAATTTTGCGGCCAGCAAATCAGCTTACAGAATAGAGCAGGGTGAGATGTGTGTGCGACGTCATGACTGGGATGTGTATGGTTGCGATTGGCTGGAAAAATCACATGACCTCGTTTTACATAGAACAGCGTTTCCTGTTTCAGCCTCAGTGTCTCTCAGCGTCTCATAGGGATAGGACCTGCGCTCTGCCTGTGGCCAAACAGCTCAGCGAAATTAGTCTATTTCTGCACAGAGAAACCTCTACTATTAGCTGTGATCCTTCCAATTTAGTTATATTAGAGATTTGAAGATTTTATGTAGTTAGCTAGAGAATTTTAAAGCAGCATCTACCGCTGTAAATTCACAGCAGGGGAATTAAGGGGGGGCCCCGCGGGCGAACACAGACAAGCTCTATCTATAAAGAACACTGATAAAGTTCACCAAGACTTAGTGTAGACATTGTAGTGGAATATCTTTATTATTAACAGTTTGCTATTGAAATATTTCCTGGATATTGGGCAGCCTGAACTTATATTGGATACACATCATTTCTAGTAACTGCAGGTCTCTTTGTTAGGTGCAAAACTCCACTTTTATTATCAGTATACATTTCAGATATGTGTTCATTTTAATTTTACCCATTACACCTGTGACTGTTGATATATCCGCCTTGCAGTTAAATTACAATCCAGCAATCTTGTAGTCAGCACAGTTTGTTTGTTGCCAAAAATACCGTGTATCATACGAAAACATAACAGTTACGTGTTTTTTGACTGTTGCGCACCCAGCATTGTTCATTGACGCAGCATCCACGTAAATCTTAAAACAGCAATTCTATATTCACCACAGGTGAATTGAAAGGTGCAAAAAATACTGTTTATTATACCAAAACATAACAGTTACGCGTTTTTTGACTTTTGCACACCCAGGTTTGTTCACTGACGCAGCATCCACGTAAATCTTAAAACAGCAAATCTATATTCACCACAGGTGAATTGAAAGGTGCAAAAAATACCGTGTATCATACGAAAACATAACAGTTACGTGTTTTTTGACTTTTGCACACCCAGCATTGTTCATTGACGCAGCATCTACGTAAATCTTAAAACAGCAATTCTATATTCACCACAGGTGAATTGAAAGGTGCAAAAAAATACCGTTTATTATACCAAAACATAACAGTTACGTGTTTTTTGACTTTTGCACACCCAGGTTTGTTCATTGACGCAGCATCCACGTAAATCTTAAAACAGCAATTCTATATTCACCACAGGTGAATTGAAAGGTGCAAAAAATACCGTTTATTATACCAAAACATAACAGTTACGTGTTTTTTGACTTTTGCACACCCAGCATTGTTCATTGACGCAGCATCCACGTAAATCTTAAAACAGCAATTCTATAGTCACCACAGGTGAATTGAAAGGTGCAAAAAATACCGTGTATTATACGAAAACATAACAGATACGTGTTTTTTGACTTTTGCGCACCCAGCTTTGTTCATTGACGCAGCATCCACGTAAATCTTAAAACAGCAATTCTATATTCACCACAGGTGAATTGAAAGGTTCTGTGACTTTTATAACCTAAGTGTGTTGCCTAAGATGTAGCACGTATCCATTTGACTGTTGTGGATGTTAATTTCAGCTTCTCCAGCCTTGTTTGGGTGTAATAATGAAGGTGTTGTTTCTCTCCCATAGACTTTAATGGTAATCGCTCATAATCGATGCTCACTATCGAAAAACCTTATCGATAGCGGCCGACTATCGACTATCGCTCGATCTCGATAGCCAACGCAATCGCTCAACACTACTCTTTACAAAACAAACTCGTTTTTTGAATGACTGGGGTGAAAGACCTTCACAAGAGTGTGTCATATACACACTTGTTCCTGAACCAGCGTTATTATTTTGTTTTAGTTTGTGCGGTATTCTCCCTAAAGTCCAGGGTGGGTGTATTTCTGCCCCATACATGCCTGAATTCCATCTGGTTCACTGTGTAAGATATTTTATACCCAGAGGTTAATTTATCCTCTTGTTTCTGGGGTAATTAGGAGTCAAATACAGGGTGTGTATTTTTCAGCCCCATATACGCCTCAATTCCATCTGGTTCACTGTGTAGGGTATTTTATACCCAAGGGTTAATTTATCCTCTTGTTTGTGGGGTAATTAGGAGTCAAATACAGGGTGTGTGTTTTTCAGCCCCATATAAGCCTCAATTCCATCTGGTTCACTGTGTAGGGTATTTTATACCCAAGGGTTAATTTCTCCTCTTGTTTTGTGGGGGAATTTGAGTCAAATACAGGGTGTGTGTAATTCTGCCACATACATGCTTGAATTCTATCTCATTCATTCTGTAGGGTATGTTATACCAAAGGTTAATTTCTCCTCTTGTTTTGTGGAGTAATTTGAGTCAAATACAGGGTGTGTGTAATTCTGCCACATACACATCTGAAATCCATCAACCTCAGAATGGTGGGGGTATTTTAATCTGTGGCCAAGAGTTAAAGGGGCTGTCTCACTACAAGGATTGCTTTTTATGTTAAAGATCTTGCAAAAACAAGTTACTTTTCAATATGTGTCCATTAACAGTGTCCTTCCTATTCTGAGATTTCCCCTCTTGTATGGGCTGCATCAGCTCCTGAGGTCGCTTTAGCTACAGACCTGTTTTACCTCTCCTGATAGGCTTAAAGTGCTGGTCGCTATAGATACAGACCGGCCTTCTACTGCAGCCTAGTAGAAGCCAGTAAACATGCCCCTGATTTCAAAGTGAAACCAAGAAAACAGGACTGTGGTAACATGAATCAATGTAGTTAGACAACCCCTTTAATTTATCCACTTTTTGTGGAGAATTAGAATTCTGTGTCAAATCCAGTGTTTGTGTATTTCTGCCCTACATACATCTCAAATCCAGCCAGTTCAGTCTCTTGGCATATTGCTACATGTGGCAAACAGTTAATTTTTTCACTTATTGTGGTGATTCTGTTAAATGCTGATACATGTAGAGCCCCCCCAAAAGAGTGGAGAGGGTGTTATTAATAATTTTGCATTGACGTCACTAATCATTTTGCCCTTCCTTTGATCCTTCAGTGTCCGCTTTCATTTGGTCAATAATACATCATTGCTAAAGAAAAAAAGAAACAGGAGTTGATCCCAAAAATAATAAATAAATGGAATATTTGCATGTCTTCTGTGTTTTGGATCCACTCCTGTTTTTGGCTACCTACTCCTCTGACAATCCTGATGTAAACAAAGGACTGTGTCATACTAGCCTTACAGCTTCTCCGAAGACACAATCGGTTGTGTTTGTCCTTTTCATTCCTTCCTAACAGATTAAAAGAAGGGGAAAACCAAACATACTGGCAATGTCATAGAGTGGTGGAGGGTGAAAACAGCATTAGGAAACGACACGGTGGTCGACTGAGAGACTGGTCAGTAGGCAGCAGCATGAGTAGGCCACAGATTGGCAAATGACAGATTGTGGAGGTGGCAGCAGAATGATTAGGCCACAGATTGGCACAATTACACAGCGTGGAGGTGGAGGCAGCAAAAGCAGCAGCATCAGGATGGAGAGTGGCACAATGTCATAATTTTGAGGTGGCGGCAGCTAGGTGACATAATGAGGAGGTGGCAGTAACAGCAACATCAAGCCAACGAGTGACATGGTGACATAGCCTGGAGATGACAGCAGCAGCACGAGGGGACCTGAGTGGTGAGTTGACAGCAGCATCAGAAGGCTCCATAATGGCCCAGTGAAGAGTGGGGAGGTGGGTGTCAATACCAGTCCTTGGTAAAGTTGGTGGGTGGTTGAAGGAGCAGCTGGCAGCAGATGTGTGGCATCAGGCGGGTGGCAGTATCAGTATAGTAGCTGAGGCAGGTAGCCAGAAGAATCAAGGGTTCAGGGTCTGCTCCAGGTGCTGCTGCTGGTGGGTACCTAAATCACTAGGGGGGGTGAAGAAACAGGTCTGACCTGTTAGAGGATGGAAGATGGCGCAGATAGGCAGCGGACAACTGACTACATAGAATGCTTTATAGTACTTGAGTTTGTCCTCTGTCTTGGCAGATGAAAAAATGCCCCCATTTTGGATAGGTAGCGAGGGTCCAAGACGGTGAAGAGCCAAAAGTCATCCCTCTGCCGGATGGTGACAATTCGGCTGTCACTAGACTGGCAAATCAGCATGCAGCGGGCCATCTACGCAAGTGACTCTGAGGGACTCCCTGCCTCCATCTCCACTGTATACTGCCACAGTGTGTCTAGGTCATCTTCCTCGTCTTCCTCATCCTCCGGCTGATTCTGCTCCTCTCCTGTCACATGAGTAGAAAAACCACTCATTTTGCCGGAAACTGCTTGTGCTCCAATGTTTTCCTCCTCCTCCTGTTCAGCCCCCACTAGACTCATGTGGCCATGAAATGTAGTCGCCACATCTCCGGTCCCATGACCAGACAGATTTTGCAGCATCTGTTCCAAGACATGAAGCAGTGGAATGACGTTATTCATCCCATAGTCCTGGCGACTGACAAATAACGCGGCCTCCTCAAAGGGTCTGTGCAAACGGCAGGTGTCACGCATGAGCTGCCACTGGCTGACATTAAAATTACACAGTTGAGTATCCCTGTCCACTTGGATCATCAAGAAATCATTAATGGCCTTTCTTTGTTAATAGATTTCTCCCTGTTTTGCTCTGTTCATAGATTTCTCCCTGTTTTGCTCTGTTCATAGATGTCTCCCTGTTTTGCTCTGTTCATAGATGTCTCCCTGTTTTGCTCTGTTCATAGATGTCTCCCTGTTTTGTTCTGTTCATAGTTTCTCTGTTCTGTTCAGCACAAGGAGGGTGTGCTTGGCAGTGTAGGAATGGCTAAAGTGCATGCAAACTTTCCTGCCAAGTTCTCTGAATGGTGCAGTGTCCACTACTTAAAAAGGCAGGGACTGCAGTACCACCAACTTGGACAGGAGCACGGTCAACTTCTGCACTTTGGGATGGCTAGACGCATACTGTTGTCTCTTGGCAATCGCCTCGGTGAACGACTGCTGGCACCCTGAGTGTCGAGGAGCAGGAGCAGCTGGACCGGGAGATGATGTGAAAGACAGAAAACTCCCTTCGGCAGAGGTAGTGGAGCCTTGGCTGCCTGAAATGGGAGGCGTGCCACTGGGTGCTTATGCTGCGACAGGATTGACCACCACATCTGAGACACGTTTCTTCCAGGCCACTGTATGTTGATGCTGTATATGATGACACAGGGCTGTGGTGCCAACGTTAGGTCCCTGGTCACGCTTTACTTTTTGCCCACAGATTTTACATATAGCCATGTTCACCTCCTCCGGTGTCTTGGCAAAAAACTGCCACACCGCCGAGTAGGTGATTTTACCACCAATGCTCAGTACTGACTGTTACCGACGCTGCCTCGGTGAGCTAATGCATCGCTACTTTCTGGGACCTTCAAAGTGGGTGGTCTAAATTGTTGCCGTTTGGCTCCCAAACTCGCACTGCTGCCACCCTGCTGAATCCCGGCCACACTACCGACTTGCCGGTTGCACCACTGCCTGACGCACAAGCTGACGCTCTCTTCTCCCAATGATGATGATGAAGCCCTTGCTTCCAGGGCCGGGACGATGGCTAGTCGAAGGTAGGCGACCGCCTAGGGCGCTACTTCATCCCAGGCAGAAAAGGGGGCACAAGGAGGCATAGAGTGGGCTGAATTTTCCATTTGGGGGCACTTTATGCCTTGTTTAACAAGGGCACCAGTATACCTTGTCCCAGAGTTGCTTGCTTCACCTGGCTTCCAAGTGCGATCGGCTACATCGATTAGTGTTTGCCTGTCACCGCTGTCCTCCTCAACGGTCTTCGGGTACAGAGCCTGACTGCTCGCAACATAACCCCCCATGCCACTCTCCTCATCACTATTTGCCCGCTTCTGCAAGAAGTAGCGGATGTCTTCCCCATCTCTTTGCTGCCCACTGTCCTCAAATATTTGTTCCTCACTGTATAGTAACGCAGAGACCACAGCACATACTAGTTCTCTGGCTGTGGGAACCGAACGGGACAGAGGCGGGTTGAGGACAGGTGAGGGCCCCTGACCTGCCCCCGGGCAATGCCAACTAAAGGTTGTGTCTTATGGATGCACCGACTCTTGGCTGGGGTTGTCAGATATCATCTGAAAGAAAGTTGATGAACTAATCAACCATTCGAGAACCGTCGGCTTGGTGATCAACACACAGCAGCTAGATGACACCTGAAGCTCTGGCCTTCCGGGTGACCCCTACTGTGATGTCCCCTTACTGTGCTGCGACCTGTGCCTGCTCCAGGAACCTACTATTGTGTTCTTTGTTACCCCATGTGATCAGCCACACTCACAACCCTTACAGTTTTAAGTTCGCTCTGAAAACTGATCTTCTTAGACAAGCCTACCAAGATTACTAATTGTTAACCCCCCAAATTCTGTCACACATTCGTCACTTCTTGCACTTTGGCACCCACAGGCACTTATCTGTATATAGATGTATGGTTGGGATGGTAGGTTCATCCACTTTTTTATGTATACTACCCCATATTTATGTAACATGGCTGGACCATTGTAAACTAAGCACTTCTCACCCTTTGTGTCACCCATACACCCTAATAGATTGTAAGCTCTTGCGAGCAGGACCCTCACACCTCGTGTCTCATTTGTAAGTAGCTCTTTTATAATGTAATGTCTGGTTTGTCTGTGCTTATACCCTCTATATTGTAAAGTGCTGCGGAATATGTTGGCGCTATATAAATAAAGATTATTATTATTATTATAGTAGGATCTTGGCCCTCAGCTCGGTTCTTTCCAGCTGGCGCTGACATTACCTTGTCAGGCTGTGTTCCCACTTCAGTTATTTGGTCAGTTTTGTCCCTGTAACTGCCCAGAGAAGTGAAGTGTGAAGCGATTCTAATGCGGCGGCTGTCATCTGCGTGTCATACTAAAACACAGCATTGTTGTCA
Source organism: Phyllomedusa bahiana (assembly GCA_025379985.1). NCBI lineage: Eukaryota > Metazoa > Chordata > Amphibia > Anura > Hylidae > Phyllomedusa > Phyllomedusa bahiana. The sequence goes on from JAODAL010018148.1 coordinate 45,191, forward strand.
CGGATGCCCCTGCGATCCTCGTCCCGGGTCGCAGGTGCATCCGTGCCCCGACGCCGAGCGGCGCCCCGTCCCGCACATCGGGTCAGGGGTCCGCTCCCCCCCTGTCAGTGCCGGCATCCACTTACCCGGCCACGCTCCTGCTCTGTCTGCCTCTGTCATGCGGGGCGCGCGGCCCCGCTTCCTAGGGCGCGCGCGCCGGCAGTGTGAGATTTAAAGGGACAGTGCACCGCTAATTGCCCATTGCCGGGCACTGTTCCTATTTAAGTCCAGCCTCTTCCTGGCAGCCTTGCTGGATCCTTAGTGTTCATGCCTTTGGAGAAAGCGTTCCAGAAGTCTAGTCTAGTCTTGTCTACCGTGTACCGAACCGCTAGCCTACGTTTACCAACCACGAATCTTGCCGCCTGCCCAGACCCTTTGCCTGTCCACGTCTACGAACCAGAGCCGCCTGTCCTGACTTTCTGCCTGTCCCTGACTACGAGCCTGCCTGACGAATCTGTACCACGCCTACCATTGGCCGCCACCGCAGGCAAGTCCCGCCAGTGGAAGCGACCTGGTAGATTCCCGCCGCAGCAAGTCCATCCTGCTTTGCGGTGGGCTCTGGTGAATACTGGGACCTACTTAGATTTCGCTCCCTGGTGTGGGCTTCCACCATCGCCTGAGGTGGTCCAGCGGATCCTCTACCAGACCGTTACATTAGGATCCGGCCATGGTTCCCGCCGGGGTGTCCTTGCCGAGCGTCGCCAGCATCACCACCGTCGTGGTCAAGCAGTCGAAGCAGATCGAGCAGCAAGCGCAGCAGCTCGAGCAGCTCTCCTCTCTGATGCAGCAGTTCATCTCCACTCAGCAGCAGCAACCTTCGGCACCTCCTGTGGTTGTCCCTGACTCAGCGGTCCCTGTGGCTCTGGGGGACCCCAAGCTTCGGTTGTCGCTCCCGACCAAGTACGACGGAGACCCGAAACTCTGCAGGGGGTTCATCACCCAATGTTCTATGCACGTGGAGCTGATGGCCGATCAGTTCCTGTCCGAACGTGCGAAAGTGGCTTTCGTGATCAGCCTGCTCTCCAGGAAGGCCCTGGCATGGGCTACACCTCTGTGGGACAGGAACGATCCGGTGACGGCGGACCTACAGTCGTTCCTCAGTGAGTTCCGCAGTGTGTTCGAGGAACCAGCCCGTGCATCCTCCGCTGAGACAGCCCTCCTAAACCTACGCCAGGGGGACCTGTCTGTGGGAGACTACGCGGTGCAATTCCGCACCTTAGCCTCAGAACTGTCATGGAACGAGGCCGCTCTGTGTGCCACCTTCAAGAAAGGGCTCTCAAGCCGAGTTAAGGACGTCTTGGCCGCTAGAGACCTCCCATCTTCCCTCAGTGACTTGATCCGGTTAGCTACCCGCATTGATGTGCGCTTCTTTGAACGGGAGGAGGAACTTCGGCAAGAGCGTCACCTAGCCCAACCTCGCCGGTTTCCTCGCCTGGCACCGGTGTTCCAGAGGCCTCCTGCACCACAGTCGCCTACACCCACCGAGGAGCCCATGCAGATTGATCGGGCTCGTCTCTCTGAGCAAGAGTTGGCCCAGCGTCGGCAAAGGAACTTGTGCCTCTACTGTGACAGCCCAGAGCATTTTCGGAGGAGTTGTCCCAAGCATGCAGGAAACTCCCGCACCTAGGTTCTGTGGGAGAGGCATTCCTAGGTGCAAACTCCTCCTCTCCATGCCTGCTGATGCCAGTACGGGTCGTGTCTGAAGCTGGAATCTCGTTCCAAGTCCTGGCATTTCTGGATTCGGGCTCAGCCGGGAACTTTATCCATCAGTCTCTGGTGAAACAGTACCGTCTTCCTGTGGCCCGCCTGGAGAAACCGTTTGTTATCTCGTCTGTTAGCGGGGAGCTGCTTAGCGACACCATCCAGTTTGTCACCAAGCCACTGTCCCTGCACGTGGGGGCGCTACATAAGGAAGAGATCTCCTTCTACGTGTTGCCTCACTCCTCGTCGGCGGTTCTCCTCGGACTTCCATGGCTGCGGCTCCACTCTCCTACGCTGGACTGGACGTCTGGAGAAGTAACTCGTTGGGGTCCCAACTGTCGGAGGCGTTGTTTGGTGGCGCCTCGCCCGGTGCTTTCCTGCTCCCGCTCGACCCTTCGTGAGCCGCTGCCCGGTCTGCCACCCGAGTATCTGGAGTACGCTGACGTGTTCTCCGAAAAACAAGCCGAGAGTCTTCCCCCGCATCGTCCGTACGACTGCCTGATTGACTTACTGCCTGGCACCAGCCCTCCTCGGGGCAGAGTCTACCCCTTATCTGTTCCAGAGACACAAGCCATGTCGGAGTACGTCCAGGAGAATCTCCGGAAGGGGTTCATTCGAAAGTCCTCTTCTCTCGCAGGGGCGGGGTTCTTCTTCGTAAAAAAGGACGGTTCCTTACGGCCCTACATAGACTAAACCGGTACCCTCTGCCGTTGATCACAGAGCTCTTTGACCGTCTGCGGGGCGCAAGGATCTTCTCCAAGCTGGATCTGAGAGGGGCCTACAATTTGGTCCGAATCCGCAAGGGCGATGAATGGAAGACGGCCTTCAACACCAGGGACGGGCACTTTGAGTACCTGGTGATGCCCTTCGGACTGTGTAATGCGCCTGCCGTCTTCCAGGAGCTCGTGAATGACATCTTCAGAGACCTTCTCTACACCTGCGTAGTGGTTTACCTAGATGATATCTTGGTGTACTCTCCTGACCTCGAGACCCACCGCAGCCATGTTCGTCAGGTGTTGAAGCGTCTCCGAGAGAACCATCTGTATGCCAAGCTAGGGAAGTGCCTCTTCCACCAAACTAGCCTTCCGTTTCTGGGATACGTCATTTCTGACCAAGGCCTACGGATGGATCCAGCGAAACTGTCAGCCGTGTTGCAGTGGCCACGCCCAGTCGGCCTGCGAGCCATACAGCGCTTCCTGGGGTTCTGTAACTACTATCGTCAATTTATTCCCCACTTTTCTACGCTAGTGGCCCCGATAGTGGCGCTTACAAAGAAACACGCTAACCCCCGCAGCTGGCCCTCCGAAGCTGAAGAGGCATTCGCTAAGCTCAAGTCTGCCTTTACCACAGCATCTATCCTTTCGCGGCCGGACCCCGCGAAACCCTTCACGTTGGAAGTGGATGCTTCGTCTGTGGGGGTCGGAGCAGTTCTTACGCAAAAAGGGCCCACGGGCAAGACCGTAACGTGTGGCTTCTTTTCCAAGACGTTCTCCTCGGCCGAGAGGAACTACACGATTGCCGACCGGGAGCTACTAGCTATCAAGCTGGCCTTGGAGGAGTGGCGCTATTTGCAGGAAGGTGCTCGCCACCACATCCGCATCTATTCAGACCACAAAAACCTCCAATACCTCCAGAAGACTCAGCGACTTAAACCACACCAGGCTAGGTGGTCGCTCTTCTTCTCCCGGTTCGACTTCCAGATCCACTTCTGGCCCGCAGAAAAGAACGTGAAAGCCGACGCTCTCTCCCATGCCTCCAACGTGGTGGGTGAATAGACTACTCTGGAGCACATAATTCCTCCAGAACGTCTTATCTCGGCTGCTCCAGTTGATCTCCGGAAGGTTCCCCCGGGGAAGACCTACGTAAGGCCTGCTCTCCGCAGACGTATCTTGAAATGGGGACATTGCTCCTGGGTGGCCGGACATCCCGGCGCCCGAAAAACATTCCTCTTGATCTCCGGTTCTATTGGTGGCCAGAGCTCGTTAAGGATGTCAAGGACTTTGTTGAGTCTTGTAACTCCTGTGCCCGCAACAAGACGCCTCGTCACAAGTCGGCAGGCCTACTGCATCCACTACCCATGGACCCATATAGCGATGGACTTTGTAACCGATCTCCCTCCTTCGGCTGGCAGCACCATTGTCTGGGTGATCACAGATCGGTTTTCCAAGATGGCGCATTTTGTCCCGCTGCCTGGCCTGCCGTCTGCCCCTTCCCTGGCAGAGCTATTCTTTCATCACGTCTTTCGTCTGTATGGGCTCCCTCAGCAAATTGTTTCGGATCGAGGGGTCCAGTTTGTTTCCAAGTTTTGGCGGGCTCTGTGTTCCCAACTCCAGGTGAAGCTCGACTTCTCTTCCGCTTACCACCCTCAGACGAATGGCTAGGTGGAGAGGGTCAACCAGGTTTTGGGATGTTACCTACGCCACTTCGTCTCTGCACGCCAAGATGACTGGTCCAACTTGCTGCCATGGGCGGAATTCTCCTATAACTCCCTAGATTCAGAGTCTGCGGGGGCCTCGCCCTTCTATATCGTATACGGTCTGCATCCCCGCCCACCTCTCCCTCTGGCATCCCCATCCGAGGTTCCGGCGGCGGATGCATTGGTCCAGGACATGAAGACCATCTGGTCCCAGACCCGCCAGTCTCTGCTCCATGCTTCCGAGCGCACAAAGATTCAAGCCGATAAAAGAAGAAATCCTCCTCCTGTCTTCTTCCCGGGTGACAAGGTGTGGCTGTCGGCCAAATATGTCCGCCTTAAGATGCCCTCCTACAAACTGGGACCCCGCTTCCTGGGACCCTTTGAGGTCCTTAGTCGCATTAACCCGGTCTTCTACAAACTCCGGCTCCCTCCTAACATGTGAATTCCCAACTCTTTCCATGTCTCATTACTAAAACCCCAGGTCCTTAACCGTTTCTCTCTGAAGTCTGTCCCTCCTCCGTCTGTGGCTGGTGCCCCCAATGTCTTTGAGGTCAAGGAGATCTTGGGTATGAGGAGAACTAGAGGGAAGCGATATTTTCTAGTTGACTGGAAGGGGTTCGGGCCCGAGGAGAGGTCTTGGGAACCGGAGGAGAACATCCTGAACCGCAGCATCATCCAGAAATTCCTCCACGCCAGGAAGAGGGGGGGCCCCAAGTGTGGGGGGGTACTGTCACGGATGCCCCTGCGACCCTCATCCCGGGTCACAGGCGCATCCGTGCCCCGACGCTGAGCGGCGCTCCGTCCCGCACCCTCCTGTCAGTGCCGGCATCCACTTACCCGGCCATGCTTCTGCTCTGTCTGCCTAGGGCGCGCGCGTGCCGGCAGTGTGAAATTTAAAGGGACAGTGCACCGGTAATTGGCTATTGCCGGGCACTGTTCCTATTTAATTCCGGCCTCTTCCTGGCAGCCTTGCCGGATCCTTAGTGTTCATGCCTTTGGAGAAAGCGTTCCAGAAGCCTTGTCAAGTCTTGTCTACCGTGTACCGAACCGCTAGCCTACGTTTACCGACCACGAATCTTGCCGCCTGCCCCAACCCTTTGCCTCTCCACGTTTATGAACCAGAACCGCCTGTCCTGACCTTCTGCCTGTCCCCGACTACGAGCCTGCCTGATGAATCAGTACCACGCCTACCCTTGGCCGCCACCGCAGGCAAGTCCCGCCAGTCAGGGCCGTCTTTCCCATTGGGCCAGGTAGGCGCTTGCCCGGGGCCCCCCAGCCTTGGGGGGCCCCTCCCGGGCAGCCGCCTACCTTGCCCAGTGGAGCGACAGCCGCGTCTTTAAGCAACGCAGGAGATGATGACATCACCTCCTGCGCCGCTGTATATCCTCGGCCGGCAGCCCCGCAGGCTTCCGGCCGAGGAAATACCGGGAGCAACGTCCCGGCGTAGGCGGGCGTGATGATGTCACGCCACTCACGCCGGAAACAAGCTCCCGGAGCGTGGACCACAGCAGGGAGCGCGGAGTGGTAAGTAACAGTTTTTAAATCGTTTTTTTTCATCTACAGGGGGCACTGGATACAGGGGGCTACAGGGGCAACGGGGGCAACGGGCTACAGGGGACACTGGCTACAGGGGGCTACAGGGGACACTGGCTACAGGGGCAACGGGCTACAGGGGACACTGGCTACAGGGGGCTACAGGGGACACTGGCTACAGGGGGCTATAGGGGACACTGGCTACAGGGGACATGGCTACAGGGGACACTGGCTACAGGGGCAACGGGCTACAGGGAACACTGGCTACAGGGGGCTACAGGGGACACTGGCTACAGGGGGGGGACACTGGCTACAGGGGCAACGGGCTACAGGGGACACTGGCTACAGGGGCAACGGGCTACAGGGGACACTGGCTACAGGGGACACTGGCTACAGGGGAACGGGCTACAGGGGACACTGGCTACAGGGGGCTACAGGGGACACTGGCTACAGGGGGCTACACGGGACACTGGCTACAGGGGGCTACAGGGGACACTGGCTACGGGGCAACGGGCTACAGGGGACACTGGCTACAGGGGACACTGGCTACAGGGGACACTGGCTACAGGGGGCTACAGGGGACACTGGCTACAGGGGACACTGGCTACAGGGGGCTACAGGAGCAACTGGCTACAGGGGACATGGCTACAGGGGCCACTGGCTACAGGGGCCACTGGCTACAGGGGGCTGCAGGGGCCACTGGCTACAAGGGGCTTCAGGGGCCACTGGCTACAGGGGACATGGCTACAGGCGCAACTGGCTACACGGGGGACACTGGCTACAGGGGGGACACTGGCTACAAGGGGGACATGGCTACAGGGGACATGGCTACAGGGGGCTACAGGGGACACTGGCTACAGGGGGATACAGGGGACACTGGCTACAGGGGGCTACAGGGGACACTGGCTACAGGGGCTACAGTGGACACTGGCTACAGGGGACACTTGCTACAGGGGGCTACAGGGGACACTGGCTACAGGGCGCTACAGGGGACACTGACTACAGGGGACACTGGCTACAGGAGCAACTGGCTACAAGGGGGACACTGGCTACAGGGGACATGGCTACAGGGGACACTGGCTTCAGGGGACTCTGGCTACAGGGGGCTTCAGGGGACACTGGCTTCAGGGGACACTGGCTACAGGGGACACTGGCTACAGGGGGCTACAGGGGACATTGGCTACAGTTGGCTACGGGGGCCATTGGCTACAGGGGACATGGCTACAGGGGGCATTTATATAAGGGGGTATATACTACAGGGGGCTATATAAAGGCGCCATACAAAAAGGGGCTGTATAAAGGGAATGTATTTAAGGGGGCTATGTAAAGGGGCATATACTATAGGGGGTATATACAGGGGCTATATTCTTCTGGGACCATAAGTTATACAGGGGGCTATATAAAAGGGGCCATACATCTTACAGGGGCTGTAAATCCTACCTACAGGGGCAGCATATGTACCTACAAAGAGCTGTATACCTATCTACTAGGGTCTACATACCTACCTACTCAATGGTGGTAAACATACTACCTATTTATTTAATGGGGTGTCCATAAACACATGTGGGTAAAGGATTCCTAAGAAGTTGTGGGTTACATTCTGCAGGGACGAGTTGCGGCCGAAGAAGGTGTCATGGTGGTCTGGACAGAAGAAGAGGAAAGAACGATTCAAGGAACGACTGATCAGACAGGACGTCTCTGGTGAGTCCCTAGTGTCAGGGGTTACTTTTGCTTCTATATTCGACCAGTGCATGTAGTCTCTGTCATGTAATGGTGACCTGAGCTGGTAGATGGCGGTGCTGTAGGCAAAAATTGTGTTAGCAGCAAACTATATTTTTGTTTTTGTTTGTTGTGGTGTTTTTTTTTGTGGCGGGGGGGGGGGGGGGGCCCAGTGCACAACTCTGCCCAGGGGCCCATAGTGCTGTAAAGACGGCCCTGCCGCCAGTGGAAGCGACCTGGTAGATTCCCGCCGCAGCAAGTCCATCCCGCTTTGCGGCAGGCTCTGGTGAATACCGGGATCTACTTAGATTCCGCTCCCTGGTGTGGGCTTCCACCATCCCCTCGGTGGTCCAGGGATACACCAACCTTTTTAAAAAATTGTATCAAGCCCAAACCACCTCCCTTTGCATATTTGAGCAGGAACAAGGTTCAAAAACACCCTCGGGCTTCCGCAGCCAGGAAATACTTTTTTTTAACGCAATTTCCCGTGAAAAAAAAAATTCAGGTTGAAACTTTTTTTTGCAAAAATTTCGGCGAACTGGCGAAACGAATTTTTGAGAAATTCCCCATCTCCCCCCCCTCCATCCATACACTTGACTAACAACAGCAGGGGAACCATATTCATGGTCTGTTTTCTCCATTTCATGCACTACCCTTGCATGAATACAGGTGTCACTGTCAATCACTTTGGCGTCACAGTCCATAACAGGTATTTGACCTGTGGGTCCATTCATGGGCTTACATCCACACAGTGGACAAACCACACACCCTTTTTTAACCAAGTTTCATCCCAACCCGCATGCAATAGTAATTCCAGAGTCACCACTAACAACTCTTCAAAAAATTTTGTCTGTTAAAAGGGACTTTCCCCCCGGCTTTTCCCATTCAAAGGACACACTCCTCGTAATTAAAAAAAAAAAAATTAAAAAATTTTAAAAAAAAAAAAAAAATTCAAAAAAAATTATAATAAAAAAAACTGGTATCATCATACTGCCAGCCTTATCTTTACGTTTTTCCCATGCATACAACAAACTTGTGTGTGTTCACAGTAGGCAACTCTATAATTTTTTTGTTAAACACCAGTAGGTGCAGTGGACATCTGGCTGCGAATGACACCCACCTGTAGGTGGCCACAAACCACAGGAAATATCTCATCTGTGATACTATTACTATTTTCTTCCATAAGCTCTAGGGAAAATTAATCAATTGCCTCAGAACCAGGCACCTCTTTACCACCTGAGGATTCAAACACATATACATGCCACTCACTAGTGCCTGAGCAAATACTCTTTATTCTGCGTCTAGCAGCTCACTTTTTCCATCGCCATCATCACAACAGTCTTTGTGACCATTGCCGTAAAAACTACTGGAATTACAGCAACCATTGAAGCAAGTGAACTCATATTGACTACAGGTCACAGTTGACAGTTCTCTTCACCTTCTGCAGTGCCACAATCCAGACCTCCATCACAGAGTCACCTCTCTGGAATACACTGACCATTGCTGCACACAAAACCTGCCTCAGCACATGTTTTCTTTACACAAGTATTTTAATCACTCCCATCTGAACAATCTTGATCACCATCACACTGCCACACTGACCCACTACATCGTCCATTCCCACACTGTAACTGAGACTCTTCACAGCATGTTTTTTTTCCTATGGTCAATAACCGGCACATTTATTCTATTAACCCCTTACTGACATTTGACGTACCCATACGTCAAGGTCGGGTAGGGGTTCCCGCAAATTGACGTATGGGTATGTCATGGAAGTAAAGGATCGCCGTGGCTAAAGTCGCGGTGATCCAGGGAAGATGGCTGCTGTCCCTGACAGCAGACCGTCTTCCCTCAGTCTTCCTCCCCGCAACAGCGATCACCTTGATTGGCTGTTCAGATTTGAACAGCCAATCATGGCAATTCCCCATATAAATTAATGGCTGTGTCCGCTGGCACATCGATCGGTGCTGATAGGTGCTGTATAGCACAGCACCAATCAGCACCGAGTCGTCTGGGGGGAGTTGGTGGTGGTACCACCACCCTCTAAGCTGCGATTGGTTGGTCGGCACCCACCGCTGAATCGCAGCGCAGTCCGGCCCTACCGGTTAGGAATGGTGGCAGAGCGGTCCATGCTGTCTGTGCCCCTTGTTCTACCTGAATTGGTGGTCCAGTAGCGTTAATTAGTGGTCCAGTGGTGTACGATCATTGGTGGAGTGGTGCATCTGCCCCCTCTGCCGACTCCGGCTCTTCTGTGCTCAGTCGCCTGCAGCTGTCTGTGTTATAAGTACAGATGAGGTCTAAGTGCGGTCTAAGCACTGTTAACCCTCTCCTAGTCTGGTAATCAGTGATAAAACACTAATTAGCATTTTTTGGGGTGCAGGGATTTTTTTTTTAACATTTTTTAATTTTTTTAATTTTTTGGGGATTTGTGCCAATTTTAGCCCAACCACCGCTGCACTCAACGCTGGTCAGTGACGTGTCACTGACCAGTGGCTGTTAATTTTTTTTAAGGGTTTAGTGGGGAATTTTTTTTTTATTTTTTTTCCTACCGTTGATTAGTGACATATGTCACTAATCAACAGTTAGGCTCAGGTGGTGACGCAGGGATTGTGTATATTAGATTTATATAGCAATAGACGGACATTGAGTAAATTTTTTATAGACGTTCGTACAAGATTTCTTTTTTTTTTTTTTAAGTTTAGGGTTAGTGTAATATTTTTTACTAAACTTTGAATTTTTTTTTAAGAAAAAAACGCAATCCCACACATGTGAAATCACAATATGTACCTCCCCATCATAATTTTTTACACAAACACATGTGAAATCACAATGTACACCTCCCCCTCATAATTTTTTACACAAACACGTGTTGAAGCATATACATTTTATACGCCCCGTAAAATATCCCAAAATAAGGATAGCGATTCCGCCAGTGATTCGGACGAGGAGTTTACTGCGTTTGTCTTGTCCGAATCATTTGAATCCTCCTCCGCTGATGAGGGCCCCTCCCGTAGACGCCCCCATGGGTTAGAAGAGGTGACCCCCCCAAGTTAGTGACTGCATATGGACTCCCGCCCCAGATGATTACCAGCCACAAATCCCTGACTTTGTGGCCACCCCAGGAGTCCGTATCGACACTACAGGCCTGACTGAATCAGATTTTTGGCCCTAAACCCCACGTCTTCATTCTGCAGGTGGACCCCCGTGGACACTGCAGAGATGATGGCATTTTGGGGCCTTAGGCTATGTTCACACTGGGTAATTTCGGCGTGCATTTCGCCGCGTATTTGCGCTCTGTTACAGGCAAAATGCGCGCCAAAATTACGGTAATCCATAGTTCTCATAGTTCTCATCCTCTCCCCGCTCGTACAATACGATCGTATTGTACGCGCGGGGAGATAAGTGACATGTCAATTACTTGAGACGAACACGCGCCGCAAATAATGAATGTCAATGGGGCCGGCGGGCAGCCGGCCTTTCCGCGCCGCGGAAGTACGTGCGTATTAGCGCAAGCTCCCGAAACACACGATGTACTGCGGCGCGTACTGTACACACCGCAGTACATCATGTGAACATATCCTTATTCTGCACATGGGCATAGTAAAGAAGCCTGTGGCCCGGCTGTATTGGAGTACTGATATTTTTTACAGTACTCCTTTTTACCGCCATGCAATGTCCCGTACGAGCTTTGAGCAATTTCAAAGATTTTTGCATTACGCCGATAATGCACTGTTCCCGCCCCGTGACGATCCCACTTATGACTGCTTGTATAAAGTTCGGCCTGTTATCACCCATTTCAGCACCAAATTTTCAGCAGTCTATACCCCTGAAAAATTTATGTGTTTGGACGAGTCCCTCTTACATTTCAAGGGCATTGTTAAATTTCGCCAATACCTATCCAGCAAAAGAGCGCGGTACGGGATAAAAATATACAAGCTGTGCGAGAGTACCTCCAGGTACACCCACAGCTTCCGGATTTATGAAGGGAAGGACAGACAAATTGTGCCCCCTGAATGTAAGCCTTCGCAAAAAATTAGTGGAAAAATAGTGTGGGATTTGGTGCACCCACGTGGAAAAAGGGTTTACCATCATGGGGATAAGGATGTGGACTTTTTACACAGCATTCCACTTTTTAAGTGCCTCACTGCAACGTAAGAGCCTGCAGCACAGTGCCAAGAACCGGGAGGGGACCCCCAAAACCCTTTGTTGCTCAATTGCTCTCAAGGGTAGAAAGCAGGTCCCAATCCAGCGATAACCTGCTGTTGGTCAAATACAAGGAAAAGAGGGACATCCTTGTATTGTCCACCTGTCAGGGCCCCAGCACACCCCTCCCCTGTAGAGGTACCATACAGTTACCCCCAAACTCTAACCCCCAAAGTAAACCCAAAGTGTAGTACAAAAAGCTGGCCTGCACATTTTGCAAAAGGCGATGTACACGCTTTTTTTCCTTTACAGGCCAACAGGGGGTTTTTTACCCTTTCCCAAAAAAAGGTAATAAAGGGGTTGTTTTTGGACCAGGGGAGGGCACCAGCACTTCTGGTTCTACATCCCCCAAAATTTTAAACCCGGGGGCCATTTTCCCCAAAGACATCCCCCACTGGTAAAAAGGGGGGAGCAAAAAAGGTGCAAAAATTTTCTACAAAAGGGGGATCAAAAAGACACCACTACCTGACAAACCCGGCCTCTGCAAAAAAAAATTCTTCAAACTGTACCCCTCATCCAGGATTACTAGGTTAAGCTTTCTTTTATCCTTTTTTTTTCTGCACCCTTTCCCCGAAGCCCAAACTATCATAGGTTTTATTGTCGGTAACATGGCGCGTCCAGAAAATTCAGTTTCATTTTTTTCCCTTTTTAACGCACAAAACGTCTTGAATTAATTTTAAAAAAACATCTTCAGGTCAAAATTTTTAAATTTCACCCCTTAAAGTGTTTTTCCCTTTAGGGGTGTACTTTCTAAAAAGGGGGCATTTGGGTTTTTCATAATTTCAGTTACATCACAGCGTCAATTGTCAGGGTTTCAGCTAAATTGGGATTCCAAGCTCATGAATGCTATGTCTTCTCTATGGCGTGTTTCAGGGGGCAGCCAAATTCTAGGGTGACATGTGGGGTGTCCCTAGAACGGGGAGACATGGCAGAAAAATTAGAAATTGAATTTTTCATTTTTGTGCAAGGCGTGTCGTTGTTATTCTGCATTTAGATGGCGGGAATTCGCAAAAATGTCAATTGGTATTTGTTGCCTTTTTAATGCACAAAAACGTGTGAAATTAATTTTGTGAAACACCTGTCAGGTTCAAATTTTAATTACACCCCATAAAATGTTCCTTGAGGGGTGTACTTTCTAAAAAGAGGTCACTTTTGGGTGTTTCGTAATTTCAGTTTACATCACAGCATGTGCAATTGTCAGGAACTGCTGTGTATTTCAGCTAAATTGGCATTCCAAATGCGTGATTGCTATGTCTTCTCTATGGCGTGTATCAGGGGGCAGCCAAATTCTAGGGTGACATGTGGGGTGTCCCTAGAACGGGGAGACATGGCAGAAAAATTAGAAATGTGATTTTCCAATTTTACGTAAGGCGTGTCGGGAATACGTAAAAATGTCAATTGGTATTTGTTGCCTTTTTAATGCACAATAACGTCTGTGAATTAATTTTATGAAACACCTGTCAGGTCAAAATTTTAATTACATCCCTTAAATGTTCCTTGAGGGGTGTACTTTCTAAAAAGGGGTAACTTTTTGGTGTTTCTCTCCGTTCTGGAACTTGGGGGGCCCTACTAATGCAACATGAGGGCCTCCAGACAATGCAGCTTATTTTGCACTCCCAAAGTCAAATAGCGCTCCTTCCCTTCTTACACTCACCACGTGCCCCATATATATTTTACGACCACATGTGAGGTATTGCCTTACTCAGAAGAAATTGGGCAACAGGCCTTTGGGTGCTTTTTCTCCTCCTTTTTTATGAAACTGAAACATTTGAAAATAATAATGCAATTTTCTGGTAAAATTTTAATTTTTCATTTTCACAACCTTCTATATGCTGACGACACACAACTCTACATCTCCGGCCCAGATGTTACCTCTCTTCTCTCCCAAATTCCAGACTGCTTATTGTCCATTTCGTCCTTCTTCTCCTCCCGTCTCCTAAAACTAAATGTGGAGAAAACTGAACTCATCCTCTTTCCACTGTCCCACTCCATCCCTCCACATGATCTCTCTATCTCAGTCAACGGCTGTACACTCTCACCTATTCCGCAAGTCCGCTGCCTTGGGATAATCTTCGACTCCTCCCTGTCCTTCAAACCACACATACAAACCCTTATCTCTGCCTGCCGCCACCACCTGAAAAATATCTCTCGCATCCGCTCATTCCTCAACTTCGACTCTACAAACATGCTGGTCCATGCCCTCGTCCTCTCCCGCCTAGACTACTGCAATAGCCTCCTCTGTGGCCTCCCATCTAGCACTTTTGCTCCCCTTCAATCCATCCTCAACTCTGCTGCCCATCTTATTCACCCCTCTCCTCGCTACATTTCTGCCTCTCCACTCTGCCAATCCCTTCACTGGCTACCCATTGCCCAGCTAATTCATTTCAAGTTACTAACCATGACCTACAAGGCTCTCCATAACCTCTCCCTTCCATACAGCTCTGCCTTAATCTCCAGATATATCCCCTCATGCAATCTCCGCTGCTCTCCTCTTATCAGCTCCTCACATAACCGTCTCCAAGACTTCTCCCGTGCTTCAGCCACATTCTGGAACTCACTGCCCCAACACCTCAGACTCTCCACCACCTTCATCAGGTTCAAAAGCAACCTCAAAACCCATCTCTTCAGGATTGCCTATAACCAATAATTGTTCAGCAGCCACTGTGCTACCCCACAAATATGTCTGCCCCTCACCTTCTGTTTCCGTCCACCTCCACTGTAGATTGTAAGCCCTTGCGGGCAGGGCCCTCTCCCCCTCTGTGCCAGTTGTAAGTCATTCATTGTAACGCCCTTCCTGAATATACAGTGCCATGGAATCAATGGTGCTTTAAAATAAATAATAATAATAATAATTTTCTGGAAAAATTTTACTTTTTCATTTACACAACCTGATTCCTGAAATTTCTGTGAAAAGCCTGTGGGGTCAAAATGCATGCTATACCTCTAGATGAATTCATTGAGGGGTGTAGTTTCTAAAATGGGGTCACTTTTGTTTTTTTTTTTCTCTGTTCTGGAAATTGGGGGGCTCTACTAATGCAACATGAGGGCATCCATCCAATCCAGCTTGTTTTGCACTCCCAAAGCCAAATAGCGCTCCTTCCCTTCTAAGACTCACCACATGCCCTGTATATATTTTATGACCACATATAGGGTATTGCCTTACTCAGAAGAAATTGGGCAACTGGTTTTGGGGTGCTTTTTCTCCTCTTTTTTTGTGAAACTGAAAAATTTGAGAATAATAGTGCAATTTTCTGGAAAAATTTTAATTTTTCATTTTCATAACCTGATTCCTGAAATTTCTGTGAAAAGCCTGTGGGGTCAAAATGCACGCTATACACCTAGATGAATTCATTGAGGGGTGTAGTTTCTAAAAAGGGGTCACTTTTGGTTTTTTTCTCTGTCCTGGAACTTGGGGGGCTCTACTAATGCAACATGAGGGCCTCCAGCCAAACCAGCTTATTTTGCACTCCCAAAGCCAAATAGCGCTCCTTCCCATCTGAAACTCACCACATGCCCCATATATATTTTATGACCATATATGGGGTATTGCCTTAATGAGAAGAAATTGGGCAACAGGTTTTGGGTGCTTTTTCTACTCCTTTTGTGAAACTGAAAAATTTGAGAATAATAGTGCAATTTTCTAGAAAAATTAAAATTTTTCATTTTCACAACCTGATTCCAGAAATTTCTGTGAATAGCCTGTGGAGTCAAAATGCTGAAATTTGAAAATGGCAAATTTTTCCAAAATGTCATGATATTTTGAAATTTTTCATAAATAAACACAATATGTCATGAGAAAACATTCTCTGAATCACATGGATAGGTAAAAGCATCAAAAAGTTATTCTTACATAAAGTGATACATGACAGATTTTGAAAATGGTGCTTTGTCAGGAAGGCCAAAACTGGCTCCGGCAGTAAAGGTAAGTCTCCTCATAAAAAGTAGCAGAGCAATCATTTCCAGGGTTTGCCTTCTCCCTTTCAGGCAACACACTTGCGCTAATCTGCTCTATAGCTGGTGTGGTCATTTCTTCAGAAGCTAGTTCACACTCTGCATTTTCCTCACACATAGCCCTGACAGCCATGACCTCCAGGGGCAGACCTGAGCGGCTTGTTTACACATGGCAATAACTAGAGCTAACTTTGTGACACAGCTAATCTCCTCCTGCTCAGGCTGTGTGATATGGTCTTGGATCACAGGCATGTTAACTATATCAGTGGCATTCTCAATAGACACCATTGCATGTAAGACACCAAGTCCATCTGGGACAATAGACAATACACCCTTTGGGGTTCACCAGCCAGATAGGGAGCCAGAACATCTGCCCACTGCCTTGGGGGTGGCCTCTCGCTGACAACCACCTGCTCAAAAGCTGTGAGGAATGCCTCCACATTTTCCCCTGCGGTCATCTTCCGCATTGACCTTTGCACCACACTGCGGCCCTCAAGTCATCCTCTGTGGACTCCATTGGTGACACAGCCTCTCGCTTTATAACAAGCTGTGCTTGGAGCCTTAAAATAGCTCTGCCAACTGCTGGGCCCACAGTTTGCTCATCTCCTGCAGCTGGCTAAGCAGCTCCTCCATGGCAAACAGCACTGCAGCACGACTTCACATGCGCTCTTTACTGTGCCAACCCTTGCGCCAATACTGCCCGTTACATCCTCCACCACATGTGATGTCTCACTCACGTTTGGCCGCCATCTTGGATCAGCTCGGGGGTCATTCAGTTCATGGATCACCGTCCTTGTGTAAGTTGGTTGGATCACCGTCCTTCTGTTTAACATTGGCCTCAGTCAGCTTTACTCTCAGGCACAGGATACAGCAAGCAGCCCCAAAACATTAATAAAAACCTTAACTGTCTTTCCACTAACTGAATACACAAAGAACCTGCACTCTACAGAGAGAGCCATCCAAGATGGGAGAGGGATTTGCCCTTGTTTAGGTGGCGCTGATTCCCCGCCTTTCATCACCCAGGTCCAACTCAAAAATGCCGACATCCAAAAAACAGCCACCAGCGGAACACACACCATGCACTGGAGGCCACCCAACTCTTAGGGAGCGTTCCCATGTAACTGACAAAATACTGGTCGGATTTTCTGACTGGTATTTTGCCTTTTTTTGGTATGTAGGGGAGGGGTTTTTTTGCGGGTTTTAAACTCAGCCGTCCCCCCTTTCCCTTTAAATTTTTCAGTTCTGCCCCAACCCAAAATGAGAAGAATGAACATGTTCTAAGTTCTTTGGACCACCGGCAGTGTGAAAAACCATCCTTTGGGTACTGCTGGGCATACCCTTTGGGCTTTGGGGATGCCCGAAGTTTAAAAATTTTCTCATCTTCTAGGGTATGCAGCAGCAACACATAAATTTTGTTTTGAAGCTAATTTAAATCACCATGTGCTGTAAGTAGGGTTGCATAAGTAATTTTTTTTGACATACAGGAAAAACCCCCCCCCCATTCCATTGTGTCTTGCACCACATCAGCCACCCTGAAAGAAGTACTACCAGTATGGCTGCAAGATGGGTCGAACTCAACTCCTTGCTGTCAGTAGATTTTAAAACCAATAAGCAGCATCTTAAAAAAAAACTCTAGCATAGTAAAGTATTGCTCTTATAGACACCTACCCGTGGGTAACTTATTAATACAGTCTTGCTGCTATGTATGAGCACAGTAAACAAAACAGAAAAATTGTCATTACCCTGTCTATACTGAGGCTCACAATTTAGCTTTACCATCTAAGCACTGATACATATACAGTACGGAGAGCTCAGGTCTATTTGCCCAATGGTCTTTTTACCATCCATTGAAGTGACATATTTTGAAGTGACAGATTTTAAAGTCATGTGAAGAAATATGCCAGAAACTTATAGAGCACACCTCAGAACCCCTACCACCATCTGATCACATTTTTCTTCATCTCTTCACAGGAATGTGAATGTGTTGGACAACAAACCCCAGCAAACTCACAGCAATATTTGTTTAATTGTACTGCTTTGTGTAATGGTATGCGAATGTGTTGGACAACAAACCCCAGCAAACCCACAGCAATAATTGTTTAATTGTACTGCTTTGTCTAATGGTATGTAGTGATGAGCGATTACGTCGACTATCGTCATCGGGTCGATAGTCGATATCGTCAATTATCATTACGATATCCGATAGTCGATAACAGATTATCGCCGATGACCATTATAGTCTATGGGAGAGGAACAACACCTTCTTTCCCTTACCCCCACACAGGGCTGGAGAAAGCTGGAATTAACATCCACAACAGTAAACTGGATACGTGCTACATCTTAGGCAACACAATTATGTTATAAAAGTCACAGAAAAAAAGTCATAGACCATTCACTATCCCTGTCTTGTACCACAGCATGACCCTTAAACCTGCATGACCCCCAGATTTAAAAAGTGCCAGAAAAAGGAGTCTTTCAACCACCATTTTAGTTTAAATGGACATAGACTATCCCTGTCCTGGACCGCAGCATGACCCCAAAACAGTGTCTGACCCACAGATTAAAAAGTGCCGGGAAAAGGAGTCTTTAAACCACCATTTTAGTTGAACTGGACATAGACTATCCCTGTTCTGTACCACAGTATGACCATTAAACCTGTCTAACCCACAGATTTAAAAAGTGCCGGAAAAAGGAGTCTTTCAACCACCATTTTAGTTTCACGGGACATAGACTATCCCTGTCCTGGGCCATAGCATGAGCCCCAAACCTGCATGACCCACAGATTTAAAAAGTGCCGGAAAAAGGAGTCTTTCAACCACCATTTTAGTTTAAACGGACATAGACTATCCCTGTCCTTTGGGCCGCAGTATGGGCCATTAAACCTGTTCTGACCCCAGATTAAAAAGTGCCGGAAAAAGGAGTCTTTCAACCACCATTTTAGTTGAACTGGACATTGACTATACCTGTCCTGTACCACAGCATGACCATTAAACCTGCATGACCCACAGATTTAAAAAGTGCCGGAAAAAAAGGGGTCTTTCAACCACCATTTTAGTTTCACTGGACAAAAGATATCCTGTTCTGTACCACGTATGACCATTAAAACCCGTCTGACCCACAGATTTAAAAAATGCCCGGAAAAAAGGAGTCTTTCAACCACCTTTTTAGTTTCACTGGACATAGACTATCCCTGTCCTGGGCCACAGTATGACCATTAAACCTGTCTGACCCACCGATTAAAAAGTACCGGAAAAAGGAGTCTTTCAACCACCATTTTAGTTTTACTGGACATAGACTATCCATGTCTTGGACTGCAGCATGACTCAAAAACCCGCAGAGGTGCCCTTATGGACCATCAGCAGAAAATTTCTCAATAAGAAATAAACTGTATTCAAAACAACTCGTTTTCCATTACTGCTGCTGCTAGAGCTACTTGCCCTTCTACTGGTGACAGTGTTTCACCGTGACATTAAAATGTGAAGCAAATGAAACAGATGTCCCCAGTAGGTCAACGAGGCCTGTCTGAAAAATCCTGCATTGGGAAAAATTAAAGATCAAGGCAGGGGTTGGGCTGTAAACGTGGATCACGCAGTTCAGTGGCGGGCCCGGATTCAGTGGGTGTGGTGAGAGAAAGGGCAGGCGTCCGTATTTTTTAAACCCGCAGGTTCAGTAGCGTGCCGGTTACAGTGGGTGCGGGGGACGCCCAGGCAGGCGTCCGTCTTTCCATTAAAACGGCAAAAAATTCCCCTTTGAACAGCATCGAAAAATTTTGTGCTGAAGCAGAGGGGGGAAGCGGAAGTGTGGCTCAGACCCCCCCACCCTTCCCCTCATTTCACAGTAAAGACCTGGGTAGGGGCCCGAAAAATTTCTGTTACCGAGGGCTTCCCCCAAAAATTTTGGGATGCGGACCAATTGAGCTTCATTGGAGTGCTGGTGGTTAAACGCTCCTGTTTCCCCAGGTGCCCTTTTTTTGGCTTTTTTTCCCTCGTTTACTCAACGTGTTGGAGGAAAATTGTCCCTGTTTTTGGGGGTGGCGAATATGTCATACCCATTTCTCTGAAAAACCCTAATCTTTCAAGTTTTCCTGTATCTCCCTTGTACAATTCGAGGAAGTTTTGTATCAGTATTTTGTACATGCAAGTTTTTTAGTGTTTAATTCTAGAAAAAAATTTTTTTAAATGGATGAACCCCCACCACATCTTGTTTTTTTTTTTTTAAATGTATTAAATGGTTTGTTCACCACGGGTTTGTGTTGTTAAAGATCTTGCAAAAACAAGAAAATTTTGCAATATGGCCCCCTTAACGTGCCCCTACCTTTCCTGTTTTTGACAGACCATCACCTTGAGCCACTCTTGACAATTGTGAAGAACAAATGTCTTTTACAAAACGATTTTTTATAATAGGACTGTAGTATGCTGCATTTCACAGAAACATGCCCCCCAAAAATTCAAACATGCCCCCTTTGACCCCTTTGACAATTTGAAGAACAAATGTCTGTTAGAAACCACATTTTTTAGAATAGGCCCTGTAGTATGCTGCTTTTAAAAGCAGCATGACCCAAAAAAATAAAAAAAATGATTCTTGCCTTTTTAAAAATTGTGAGGGAGAAATCCCACTCAGGTCATTTCGTTCCAAAGGACCTTAAAATAGCTGTATTCACACTACTGACCCCAAAAAATTATAAAAATGACTCCCCAGCCCTTTTAAAAATTGTGAGGGGAAATGCCGCTTAGAAGCCACATTTCTTTTCCCAAAGGACCATGATTATAACTTATCCCACGCACCATGACCCCAAAAACCATGGACAAAACGAAAAATTCTAAAGATAAAGTGAGTAAATGGGTACAGTGTTGTAGAAACCCTTTGGGGTCTTTTACAGTTCCTCCCGCAAAACCGCAAAAATGTCTTTTGGGAAAAAAGGGAAAAAAAATTGCAGTAAGAAATTATCATTTAAAAAAAAAGTTTTGAAGAGGACCATTTCTTTTGGAAAAAAGGAATGTGAAGTAGACCCGGGAACTAATCAGTGACCTCGGCAATTGGGCCACAACATTTCAGGATCCATGCCTGTTTTTCTTGATGATAGTCAAAGATCCATTATCTGGGGGAAGCCAGATCGTTTGTCTGAATGACTCCTCCCCGTGTGGAAGGTTCGCTCACTATGACCTGGCGTGGGCAGGATAACACCTATGTGTGGTGAGCGAGCTGGGCCATTTAAAAATTTTGGAACCCAGAAGTCGGTTTGGGTCCGGAAAACTCCAAAACATCGTGTTGAGACGCAGATAGCGTGCACCAAAGATCTTAAGCGGTCTCTGGTGTTGTATGTGGTCCTGCATTACATGCGTTGGTGGGGGGTAAAAAAAGTTGCCAGAGGTCACCCATTAGGCTTCTGCCACATTGCTGTGCTGCCGTACGGCTCTTGGCACTCTAGCGTGACGTTTTCTACGTTGTTCCACCGTGACATTTTAAAAATGGAGAGACGCAAAAAGAGTTCCAGTTATCTCGACGGGCTCCAATTCCTGCATTTTACTTCTATTTGGGTGGGGGGGGAAAGGGAAAATGCTGAGTTTTGTTTTGTTTTCCGGGGATCGAGGAGGGTGGCCCCAGAACTGTTGTTCAGTTTGATGGCCTTAATGTGAGGATCATGTTGGGAAAAGGAGGGATCAAGCACTCATGTGAGAGTGGAGCTTGATTTTTCCCAAACCTTGGGTCGAGGGGCACTAGCAAAACTGATTTCCTATCTTCCTCCCCACCCCCAAAATTTGCGCCCAAATCTTTCCAAGAAAGGGGGTCGGTTTAAAGGGCGGTGTCAGGGAAAACCTCCCCCTCTCTGTTCCTCCGTCACGCTTCAAACAGCCGACTTGCCTCAGATGATGCACCCCCGAGAGTGGGCGACGCCTTGACTAGCCTGGACCCCGAAAAAACTGCCCAATAAAGAGATAAAATTGTTTTAAAATGTCGGGCCCCGTGGATTCGTGGAGAGAAACGTCCGTGTCCGCATCTGTGTCCCTTCTCCTCCGTCGCTGGTGGACCCGTGTTTCAGAGTGGGCCAACGATCGTTCCAGAACTAAGATCACCACAAGCTCATGCTGACAAGGGCATTGTCCCCCACTGACCATTTTGGTGGCTCTTCAAAATGGCAAGGTGGTGCAGAGCTCTTTCACCCGCCTCCCTCTTGGTGGGTTTACCCCCGAGGTCCGCACCCTGTTTTAAGCCAAAGTGTCCCTCGTACTGCGTAATGGCATTTCGCGCTGCCCCAATCGCGGGATGTGGAGGGTGGAATTCCAGAGTTTGCCACGTCAACAATGAGACGGTTGACGGGGAGCTGAGCTGACGCTGCAACGCAGCCAGGCTGGACGAAGCAGGGTGTGAACGGCGGAAGGGTCTTTGGTGGTGCTGGTGGTACTCGGGCGACGGTGGAGGCTGAAGCGGAGGCTGATCCCTGATCATGACTCTGAGAGACATGGGCAGCTGAGGAACGCTTGGTGATAGTGGAGGAGGAGGAGGCGGAGACAGAGGGTGTGACAGTGGTTGAAAGCCTGGCATCGGTGTGGCCTTTTTTGGCCAAGTGTTCCCTCCATTTCAACTCATGAATTCGCTGCATGTGACTAGACATGTTGGTGATGGTTAAACACCTAAGATTCTTGCCTGTACTGATGCGTTTACGGCAAAGGCAGCATAGGACATCGCTGGGTGAATCAGATGCTTGTTCGAAAAAGGCCCAGGCTTGAGAGGTCCTGGACCTTTTCGACAGTGATAAGCGAGGAGCGGTGTTTCCGCTGATCGTGACTGGCGGAATCATCTCAGCGGACTTCTGCGACCGCCCTCTCTCTTGTTGAGGCGGGAGCCGTACTGACACTAACCCATCATCTTCCTCCTCATCCAGTAATGAAGCGCTCGCAAGCAAATTCTGCTGAAAAGACCACGTTGGATCCCGAATGTCGTCATCATCATCATCAACACAGGTGACTTCCTCGTTCTGACATTCTGCATCCTGTAGCTGCGGGCTACCAGCAAAAGGCACTGCAAGGCGTTGCCGACCGCCCGGGATTTTTGCCGATTGACCAGATTCCTTCTCCTCCTCTGATGGCATCAGCAATTGGGCGTCAGAGCAGACAAAATCATCATCTTTGGCCTCTTGATCTTTGGAAATGCCTTCTGACCCCAACCGCATTTTGTCATCAAGAGGTCTTCAGAAAATGGGATTATCCACAGGTGGTGGGTACACGAGTTGAAAATTTGGGTTTGCCTTCGTTCTTTTGTTGGACGGAGTGACGGAATGCTGATGACGACATTTGTGGCCGTGACTTGGAGGACGAAGAGGTAAGACTGCTGGGTGCAGGTTGCATTAACCACTGAAGAACAGATTAGCGACGCTGTTCGTTACTGAGATTCACAGGGCCCTGACCCAGTGATGACAGGACTGACGGTCCTGTAACTGACGATCCGCTGGCTTTCGTGTTGTCGCCAGCACTGGAAGGAGCACTTTCTCTTGTACCTCTACCTCCTACACCCCTCTTTGCTCGCTTACCACCTGCATTTCGCTCCATGTTCATAAAGCTAAAATTTTAAGAAGGTATGGAAGAGTTTTTCAAAGTCTCTTATTAAAAGACGGCAAATCACAGCTATTCTTAAATCCCTCTAATTTCCTACAGCCAACTAGGATTAGAAACTGAAATGTTTCTAGCAAAAAGTCCCAGGGATTTACAACTCCCAAAGTGGGCTAGGATTTGTTTAGTTTTCAACAAATATCATACAAGTGCGTTTATCTGCGCCAAACTGAGATTAAACGAGCGCAATAAAACTATTCAGAAGTTACACGGATGAGAAATGCGTTTTTTTGCAGCATTGAC
Source organism: Phyllomedusa bahiana (assembly GCA_025379985.1). Lineage (NCBI taxonomy): Eukaryota > Metazoa > Chordata > Amphibia > Anura > Hylidae > Phyllomedusa > Phyllomedusa bahiana. Next base: position 68,603 of record JAODAL010018148.1, read on the forward strand.
AAACGAGAACAGTTGCTACTAAATTTTTCATTTAGAATTGTCAAAACAACGTGGCTATTTGAAAAAAACTAGGGCCACACCACGTACAATACAGCTATTAAAAGTTATACGGGTAACAAACGGTGGTTTTTGCACCAATGAAATTTCACAAACAGTAACTACGAAATTTCTGTATCCAAATTTAAGTACAAGGTGGCTATTTGAAAAAAATGGGTCGAACCAAAGTGCAAAACAGCTAATTTTAAAAGTTATACGGATAAGAAAAGGAGGTTTTTGCACCAATGAAATACACCTACAATTATTAGCAAATTTCTGTATCGTAATATAAGTACAAGATGGGTCTTTGAACAAAACTGGGCTGCGCCAAAGTGCAAAAAACCTAATTAAATTGTGTACGGATAATAAAAGGTGGGTTTTGCACCTATAAAATACAACAGCAATTACTAGCAAATTTCTGTATCCTAATGTAAGTACAAGGTGGGTCTTTGAACCAAAATGGCCTGTGCTAAAGTGAAAAAACCTAATTTAAAATTGTGTAAAGGATAATAATAGGTGGTTTTTGCAACTATGAAATACAACAGCAATTACTAGCAAATTTCTGTATCGTAATATAAGTACAAGATGGGTCTTTGAACAAAACTGGGCAGCACCAAAGTGAAAAAAAACTAATTAAATTGTGTACGGATAATAAAAGGGGTTTTTTGCACCAATGAAATACACCTGCAGTGACTAGAAAAGTTCTGTATCCTAATGTAAGTACAAGTTGGGTCTTTGAACAAAACTGGGCTGCACAAAAGTAAAAAAAAAACCTAATTAATTTTGGTGTAAAGGATAATAAAAGGTGTTTTTTGCACCTATGACATACACCTGCAGTGACTGAAAAGTTCTGTATCCTAATCTAAGTACAAGGTGGGTCTTTGAACAAAACTGGGCTGCACAAAATACAAGGAACTATTTCAGCAAAAACTGTTAAAAAAAAGCCATTTCAATGCAGGTTCAAAGCAGTCTGGGCTGCACAATATACACTCTCCTTTCAAAAGCCTGCCTGTCTGTCTTTGTTCGCCCGCACCCCCTCCGCTCCCCCTCCCCCGCGGCTGTACAGCGCTAGATGCTTCTTAAAAGTCTCAGCCTAACTAACTAATAACTGAAATTCTCTAATCTACCTATGTTCTAATGTTCACAGCTAAAAGCATAGTTGTCTGTGTGAACAAAGAGAACTGTGTCACTGAGCTGTATTGAGGAGAAAGCTAACACACTTCCTGCTCTTATGAGATACACTGAAACACTGGTGCTGAACAGGAAGGGCTGTTCTATGTAAAACGAGGTCATGTGATATTTCCAGCCAATGACAATCATACACATCACAGTCATGACGTCGCACACCCAGCACACCCTGTTCTATGCTCTAAGCTGATTTGCTGGCCGCCAAAATGACAGGATGCGCCGAAAAATGGCGCGGAATAGTAATAATTTTTGCGCAGATTCTCACCTAAATTGTCGCGTGATCGGAAAATTCCGATCAACCTAAAAGCCGTGCCGATTTCAACTTTGTCGATTATAATCGCTCAACACTAATGGTATGTGAATGTGTTGGACAACTAACCCCAGCAAACCCACAGCAATATTTGTTTAATTGTACTGCTTTGTCTAATGGAATGTGAATGTCTGTCTAGATCTCCCCTTAGCTCTGTCTCCATTAATTACCCTGTGTATAGTTGTATAGCCATTGACCCCACACCTTCCCCTTGAAGTATTTTCTCTCTACTGGCCCATTTGTAACTCCACCCATTTCTGCCACCTGGGTTCACTAATGACATCAATGAACTTCACATAGCATAGTATAACTTAGAGCTCAGGTCTATTTGACCGATGGTCTTTTTGACATATTTTGAAGAGAAATATTTTAAAATGATATAAAGAAATATGCCATAAACACCTCAGAGCCCCTACTACCATCTGATCACATTTTTCTTTATTAATTCACCGCTATGGTCTTTTTGCCATCCATTGAAGTGCCATAATTTGAAGTGACAGATTGCGCTGCGACCCCGCTACACAGCCGCCAGGTGTTAGCGGCTAATTGCAGCTAACACCCCGAGGTTACAGCGCGGGGGGGGGGGGGCACTGCCTGCGCAGGTTAACCCTTTAAACGCCACGGCAAAGATGGCCACGTCGTCAAAATTAATGAAAGACGGTGACGCACACCGTTCCTCACTCCGATCGGGACATCAGCAGTGAGATCGCTGAGTCCCAATCGGCTAACATGGCAGCGGGAAGCCTTGTGAAGGCTTCTATCGCTACCATGTTTTGAATTTCCCCACTTCCAGCCCCAGGCAAGAAGTGGGGAAACCGCCATCTTGGTACACCCTAATGCATTGTCTATGTAATGCATTTGGCTGTATAAATGATCACGCCCCGTAGTGGTGAAGCGCCCTAAGGGGACTCAAAGTTAAAATAAAAAAAAAATATATATATATATATGTATCTATATAAAATCTATATCAAACTCAAACTAATTCTTTTATAATCTATATATTATCTATCTATCTATATTTTTAAAAATAAAATCTAACTATCAAATCTATATATAGATATATAAAATATAATATAATATATATTATATTAAATTATATTTATACATATATAATATATAAAATATATTTATATTATATATATATTTTTATATTGTGACAGGGGCCCGGCTACAGGTATTTTGCCTGTTGCTACCACTAGATGGAGATATACCAAAAGTGGTATATACAACATGCCACCAAGGATACCTGGCCTTGGGGGGATAAGAGCCGCTGTATGTTTTTGTCAGCTACTCTAAGTGGTTTTGGCAATTATATAGGAGTAGTTTGGGCTTTTCAGCCGTTCCTGGGTTGGGCTCTTTTGGGAGTAGGCAATGCTTTGGGGGTGGGCGTCTACCCCCCACTTTTTCCAGGCCACGTTTTGGATAGGCTCGGGTGTTCAGATAAAAACCCAGGCCTTCAGTTGTTCAGGGGCGTGGTCTCCCTACCTAGAGGTTGGAGCAGCAGAGCTAAGGAGAGAGCTCTGGCCCCCAAGAGGCTGAGGAAGCCTTACTGATTGGTGGAGTCTGAAGTGCATTGGTAGTACTTGACGCTAGGTCCAGGGCCCCGTAAAAGAAAGGGACTAACGTGTTTTTAGTCAGTGGCCACAGGCCTGAGGTTTTTTTTTGTATTGGGTTTGTTTCTGTGTGCCAAAATAAAACAGGCTGAGGCAGTTGAAAGAAGTCCTGTGTTGAGTGCCAATATTCCGTTTACCAAAGACGGCGATCCAGAGCTGAATGACCCCCGGGCTGGGCCAAGATGGTGGCCGAAGGTAGCGAAAGGGTTTTCACAATATAATATTTTATTTTATAATATATATATATATATTTTATATTTTATATATATATATAAATTATTACTATATATATTATATATATATAATATATATATAATATATATATATATATATATATAAATATTATTTTATATTTTAAAGTGTAAAAAAATGAAAACGTATTAAAAGTTCAAATCACCCCCCTTTTGCCATTTTACAAATAAAAAAAATGATAAAGAAGTTACACATATTTGGTATCGCCGCGTCCGAAAAAATCCTATCTATTAAAATATAGCATAGTTTACCTGTATGCTGAACACCGTAGAAGTAAAAAATTCCAAACTCCAAAATTGCGTTTTTTGGGTTGTTTCACATCCTATAAAAACTGGAATAAAACTGATCAAAAAAGTCATGCATTTCAAACTGCTAGCAATAAAAAGTACACTTCAGCTCGCAAAAAATGCACCCTCACTTACGTCTGTAAGTGTTAGTGCAAAAAAGTTATTGGTCGCACAAAATGGTGCCGCGGCACAAATTTGAAAATAGAAAGTGTTTGGAATTTTTTACGGTACCAAAACATAACGGAAACCGTACATGTTTGGTATTGGCAGATGCGTATAAACCTGTAGAATACAGATAACACATCATTTTTACCGAAGAATGAAGCTGTAAAATAAAATCTCCCGCAAACATGGGGCAAGTAAGTTTTTTTTCAAATTTTGCCCCACTCAGATTTTTTTTTTGCCGCTCCCCAATATATTCTATGGTAATATGAATAACACCATTAGAAAGTACATCTTGTCCCGCAAAATAAAAGTCCTCATATTTCTATGTCGCTGGAAAAATAAAAAAAGTTATGGCTTTCAGAAGGCAAAGAGGAAAAAATTTAGAGCCATATTATTACGACCGTCCGTCAGGAAGGGGTTAAACTGATATGAAGAAATATGCCAGAAATGGGACAGAAAGGTTCACATGGGGGCCAGATTGTACACCTTATTTACCATACTCACTATTGTTGCTATTGTTGTCTATCTCTAACTAAAGTCTCAAATTACCTCCTCACAGCTAAATCTCAGGTCAACTACCCATTATTGCTACTTCTGGATCTCTCTGCAGCATTTGACACTGTTGATCATCATCTTTCCTCTTCCTCTTGCTATTGAGGGTTCTTCAGGGATTGGTTCTTGGTCCTCTCCTCTTTTCAATCTACACAGCACCCATTGGACAAACCATCAGCAGATTTGGTTTTCAGTACCATGAGGCACACTCTTAACCCTAATAGTTTTAACCCCTTAACCCTCCTGGACATATGGGTATGTCCCAGTGGCGTTAAGGGGCTTTGTAGTGGGATCGCTAAATGTAGCTAACACTCGGCTGTAACTCTCAGCTGTTTAACCCTTTAGCCGCCGCGGCAAACATGGCCGTGGCGTCTAAATGAATGAGAAACAGAGCCACACACTGTTCCTCACAGTTAACATGGCACCTGTAAGCCTTGTGTAAGCTTCCATCGCTGCCATGTTTTTGTTTTCACTACTTCTAGGAAGTAGGGAAGTGGGAAAACCGCCATATTGGTACACCCTAATGCATTGTCTATACAATGCATTAGGTTGTATAAATGATTGAGCCCCCTAGTGGTGAAGCACCCTAGGGGGACTCAAAGTTAAAGTAAAAAAAAAAGTTTTAAAGTGTAAATAAAATTTAAAAAATATTAAATGTTCAAATCACCCCTTTTTGCCATTTTACAAATAAAAAAATAAAATAATAAAAAAGTTACACATATATGGTATCGCTGCATCTGAAAAGTTGCATCTATTAAAATAACATAATTTATCCTGTACACTGAACACCGTAGAAGAAAAAAATATTCCAAACGCCAAAATTTCATTTTTTTTTTGTCCTTTCACGTCCCCGAAAAATTGGAATAAATTTAATAAAAAAAATTGCATGTACAGTATTACAAACTGGTACCAATAATAAGTACACTTCAGCCCACAAAAATTGCACCCTCCCTCAAGCCCGTAGGTGTTAGTACAAAAAAATTTATTGGTCGCAGAAAATGGCGAGGCCACGCAAATTTCAAAAATAGAAAATGTTTGGAATTTGTTCACAGTACCAAAACACAACAAAAAACATACGTTTGGTATTGCAGGATTTAAATCAACCTGTAGAATACAGATAATACATAGTTGTTACCGAAGATTGAATGCAGTAAAAGCAAACACCTGCAAACATGGCGCAAGTAAGTTTTTTTTCACATTTTGCCCCACTTAGAATTTGTTTCCCAGTATATTCTATGGTATGATGAATGACACCATTGGAAAGTACATCTTGTCCTGCAAAATAACAGCCTTCATACGTCTATGTAGGTGAAAAAATAAAAAAGTTATGCCTCCTGGAAGGCAGGGAGGAAAAAAATGAAGAGCAATATTTTTTTTTCTTTGGAGGGGTTAAGTGGATAAGAGTGCCCTGAGAATACATCTTCTCAGTCTGGCCTACCACGATCCCTAACTGCTAACCCCCCACTTTCTATCGCACCCATTTCTGTTACTTCATACACTTTGGTACTTATCGGTATATAGATGTACGGTCTGGGTGGCAGGTTCATCCAATTTCTATGTAGACCACCCCATATTTATGAAACATGGGTGGACCATTGTACACTTAGCTCTTCTTTCCCTTCAACGTCTCCATACACCCTATTAGATTGTAAGCTCTTGCGAGCAGGACCCTCACACCTTGGGCGACATGTATCAATTTTATCACGCGCATTAGTAGTGTAGAATGCACCAGAATGTATGAACCTGTTCTACTGTGGGTCATACATACAGGCACCTTCTAGTTCCTGTACGGCAACTCAGGCTCAGGTAGACCACTTTTAACTTGGTCTGGCTGTTCTAGCAGTAATTCACCTAGTTTTGCTGTCCTCCTGTCATAAATGTGTAGAATTATACAGTTGGGGTGCATTACAAAGGGCCGCAGGCACTGAAAAATGCTCATAATTTTGGAATGCGCCTGCTCATACATCTAGAGAACAGGGTTGCACCAGTTTTTGGGCTGAAAGCACGCTAGAATACTGGCTTAGCCCCGTACATACATGTCATCCCTTGTGTTCATCTGTAAGTAGCGTTTTACTATATAATTTCTGTCTTTTTGTCTGTACTTACAACTAGTGTTGAGCGATTATTATCGACAAAGTTGAAATCGGCACGGTATTTACGTTGATCAGATTTTTAGATCACGCGATAATTTAGGTTAAAATCTGTGCATAATCTATTAATATCGCGCCATTTTCGGCGCTTCCTGTCATTTTGGCAGCCAGCAAATCAGCTTACAGAATAGAGCAGGGTGAGATGTGTGTGCGACGTCATGACTGGGATGTGTATGGTTGTGATTGGCTGGAAAAATCACATGACCTCATTTTACATAGAACAGCCCTTCCTGTGCATGGTCGGTGTGTGTCAGCGTCTCATAGCAGTAGGACGTGCGCTCTGCCCCTGTCCAAACAGCTCAGCAAACAGCTCAGCGAAATTATTCTATTTTTTCACAGAGACAGCTCTACTTTTACTTTGATCCTTTTGACTTAGTTAGATCAGAGATTTGCAGATTTTAGGTAGTTAGGCAGAGAATTTTTAA
>JAODAL010018149.1:0-75573 GCA_025379985.1 Phyllomedusa bahiana
CTGTTTGGGGGGGGACTCCCAAAATCACCTGCCATTTTTGCGCCCGCAATTTAGGGGTGAAAATATTTAAAACCCGGGACTTTAAAGGGCCCATTGAGGGGTGGATATACAGTGATGGGGAAAAGGCAGGGGGGTAAAAAAACTGCACGGCCTTTTTCGGGGGAGAGGGGGGGATGCCACTGACAGAAGCTTTTCCCGCCCCCGCAGCTCCCACAGTTTTTTTTCGGGCCCTCATCCTTGCTGAGTTAAATTTCACTGCCCTGACGCAGTTGCTAGGGGGTGGTGGGGTAAGTAAGTTAAAGGGTTGTCCCCTAGGGTCCTGCTTAGAGCTGCGGGGGATGGCTTCTCTTCATTTTCCCAGTTCTTGAGGGAGGGGGAAACCCATTGTAAGTGAATGGAGCGCGAGCCTTCTCTCTGTGTTGGGACCAGAACCATCAAGTGGAGCGGATCCTGGGCAGTTTGGGGGTTTTGGCGGGCGCTTTACTGTGTTTTCATTTTTTTTTTTCCCCTTTTTTTTTTTGCGCCCCCCAATTTCAAAATTTTTTTTTTAAACCATTTATAAAAGAGTTTTAAGGGTCTATGTGGCCCAACGGGTTTTGTTGTAAAAAAAAAAAAACCTGAAAAATTAGGCATGTTCCCCCGGGGTTTAAAAACCCTCACTACGAAGGTCAGTTTTCAAATAGAAAAAGGGTAAAAAAACCCGGGCCCCCCCCCGGGAAACCGGCACCGAAGTGTCACTAAGTACCCCGCCCCTTGATTTAATGTTTCTTCTTCTTGGGACCCGGGGACAAGGGGGGGGACCCTGAAATTAAACCCCCAAAGGGGTTTAAACACGTTTGAGTAGAACTCGCCCAATGATGGGGGACGCCCGGGGCATCTTTTTCCCCGTTTCCCTTTTCTTTTACCCAGGTTTTGGTAATAGCACATTTCCCGGGGCTTCAGTAACAGGGCTAAGGATGCCCGAGGGGGCAGGAGATGGGTGGTAAAGGGAGGAGGTGAACACCCACCAAACAAGCAGAGAACACTGATGAACATTGATTGCTAATGGCCGTGTGGTTAAGTTGGTGCTCTCCTCCAAATCCATGGAGCCACTTATTGAACAAATGAAGGAATGGTGGTCGGGCCGCCCCAGCGTTTTGGGCCCAGGGCCCCCCATGTGATTGGGTCGAGACGCTCCGTGTTATTTTAAACCCATAAAAAATTTCAATATGGAGGACAAGCAGTCACCGCATACATCTGAGTCCAGTTCTTGATGATGATGCAACCTAAAAAGTCACCTTTATGACAATCTCTGTACAATGCTGTGGTATATACCGGCGATTACAGAGACCGTCCCAATTGACCAATTATGGTGGGAAAGAAATTTCTTCAACCAATATTGTAAACAACCAAAGAAGAAAAACAGTTCTATAAAAAAAAACTTTTTTAGTAGCAAAAGATAATATATATATTACAGCTCTGGAAAAAAATTAAAGAGACCACTGAAAATTTTCAGTTTCTCGATTTTCTCTTCCATTGAAAATTTTTGGAAGAAAAATGTACATTGCATTTTATTTTTATAAACTATTTGACAAAAACGTCTCCCGAATTCAAAAAAAAATTTTTGTATTTATTTTCAGTAAATGAGAAATCTTCAAAAAAAATAAAAAAGAAGAGCAGCGCAACGGTGCTGTAGACCTAAATAAGCAAAGGAAAAAAGTTCATTTTATTTAGGGGAAAAAAAAGGGTTAATGTTTTAAGTCGGAAGGTTCAGGATTTTAATATTTGGTGGAAAAACCCTGATTTTTATTCAAATTACTTTTTGGGCCCCTTCCTGCACTTGTTTTGCCATTGCTTGCCTTTTTGAAAGGTGGGGAAGGGCCCCCCAGGGGTTTTTTTTTTTTTTTTTTTCCTTCTTAAATAAGATTTGGTTCGGTGTTTACCTCTCAAAGACTGAAGTGAAGAGGTGGACTTTGGTTGGAAAATTTAAAATGACACTGGAATGGAAGGGCCGTAGCATGTAAAGAGGCTGATTTTTCAGAAAAACTGTGCGTGGTCTTAAATTTTTTCCAGAGCTGTTTATCAAATGGGATAAAAAACTGTAAAATTGCCCCATAAAAAGAGAGACATTTCAAAAGTGTTTGCAAATGGGTACGGTACAGGGGCCGAGTCACGCAAAGCCTATTATGCCCTATCATGAGCTTTTTGAAATGCCCTAAACCCCCAAAAAAAAAGCAGGGGGAGTCGCCCCCAAAGGGCGTCCCTCCCCAAAAACCCCACTTTACATTGTAGGAAAAACCCATTAATCCCCTTGGTCCGTCCTGACATGTTTCAATCCTCCCCAAGTAAGTGTATATAGATTTCATCGGGGGACAAAATAGGGGATATATATTACAGACCGAGGTTGACCTGCGAGTCTCATGTCGATGACGCGGGCGCGCGCCCTGATAAGTGACGGAACATGCGGACTTAGGCGTCTCTTTGCAATTATACAGCTGTACGCTGGTTTTGCCGCACTCGACTTTTGGGAGACAAAGTGACACTAATGTAGGATATATGTTTATTCAACAGCCCCTGGACAACTCCGATTCAGGTAAGCCGCTCTTTGTTGATCTTTTCAGCCCTGAGGATCGCGTCAGACCTGTTGACATCGCAGGTACACGGATCGGTTTGCTGCTATCTGCATCACTGCACAGTCGCCTTTTTAGCACTTTTGGAATATATTTAATACTTGTGGCTCTGCATCTTTTTGAGATCCACTTGTAAAGTTATGTCTTTTTGGGGCCATTCTGCATTACTATATGTATAGTTGACCCCTATGTCCAAACAACTTTGTTGACCTTTTGACCCCCTTCGGTCTGTAATATGTATCAACACACAGAGCCAAAGAAGGTTGTCTATCAATTATAAAACTTAACCTTTATTAATGGTATACTAAAATGGTGCCAAAAAATGGCCTCAATAATATATATACTAGATATATTGCCTACCTAAACAAACGCGGAGCGACCGTCCCGATAAGGACGACCCCGCCCGAAACCTGACTTATTTAGTAGCAATAAACTACCAACTACCTCAAAATATCTATGTATCACTAAAGACCAAAGAAAATATACAATATCCTATAGTGTACTAATCCTCCCCAAAGTGTACCTTACAAATTATACACAAACCTTAAGCACCTATACATAGATACCTTAATATAATAATACACTACTTAGGCCCCAATCCAGTACCTAAAAATAACTATTCGAGATGTATTGTCCCAATACCTTGTCCTACGCATTTCCCCCTTACTCTTGATAAGGCTCTGTCTACACTGCACAGAAAAACGTCCGTTTTTTCAGCGTTTTTCGTTTTCTAAAAACACTGGAAAAACGACTGTAATCATCTCCCATAGACTCTATAATAAAACCCTCCCGCTGTCTACACTGAGCTTCTTTTTTCTGCTCGTTTTTTTATGGTCATATTTTGCAACATGCTCTAAAAAAACGCCAGAGCCAGGCAGAAAATTTACTACAGGAGTCTATGGAAAGCACCGGACGTCTTTTGGCGCGTTTTTTGCCGCGATATTTCAATGAAAACCCTCCCAGGAGCCCCAAGTCCCACCTATAGTGGGTGTTTTAAAAAAAGGTTATACCTTTATCAAGTTTTGCATACAAGTGTCTGAATGTGTCCTTTTTTGTACCTTTTGTAATAAAATGATCATGCTTTGGCCGCTAACGATTTTGCGCAATTCATATTTTTTCGCTAAAAAAATTTTATGAATTTTGGCGCCAGAAATCCATTTTTTGGCGGATTTTGGTGCTAAAATCCTTTTCTTAACATATTTTGGCGCTAATAAAGTTATCTCGCTTCTGCCGCCAAAAACACGTTTTTTTTACGGATTTTAGCGCCAGAATCCGTTTTTTTTACGGATTTTGGTGCTAAAATCCTTTTCTTAACATATTTTGGCGCTAATAAGGTTATCTCGCTTCTGACACCAAAAATACGTTTTTTTACAGATTTTGGCGCCGTAATCCGTTTTTTTGCGGATTTTGGTGCTAAAATCCTTTTCTTAAAATATTTTGCCGCTAATAGTTATCTATCTTCTGATGCCAAAAATACGTTTTTACGGATTTTGGCACAAGAATCTTTTTTTTACGGATTTTGGTGTTAAAATCCTTTTCCTAACTATTAGCGCCAAAATATGTTAAGTAAAGGATTTTAGCACCAAAATCCGTTTAAAAAAAACGGATTTTTGGTGTCAGAAGCTAAATAACTTTATTAGCGCAAAAATATGTTATCTCGCTTCTGACGCCAAAAATACATTTTTTAATGGATTTTGGCGCCATAATCCTTTTTTTTACGGATTTTGCCACTAAAATCCTTTACGAAACATATTTTGGCGCTAATAAAGTTATCTCACTTCTATCGCTGAAAATATGGGGGTTTTTTACGGATTTTAGCGCCAGAATCCATTTTTTTTACGGATTTTGTCTCTAACATCCTTTACTGAACATATTTTGGCGCTAATTAAGTTATCTCGCTTCTGACGCAAAAAATAAGTTTTTTTATACATTTTGGCGCCAAAATCCGTTTTATGATGGATGTTGGTGCTAAAATCCGTATCTTTACAGATTTTGGCGCTAAAAAAGCGATCTAGCTTTTGACACAAAAAAATACGTTTTTTATGGATTTCTGCGCCAGGTTACTTTTTTGACGGATTTTGGTGCTAAAATCCGTATCTTTACAGATTTTGGCGTTAATAAAGTGATCTCGCTTCTGACACTAAAAATAGGTTTTTTTACGGAATTTGGCGCAATAATGCGTTTTTTTGGGTTTTTGCCGCTAAAATCCTTTTCTTTACAGATTTTGACGCTAATACAGTTATCTTGCTGTATGGAAAGATAATGTGGGTTTTTGTGGATTTTGGTGCAAGAATCTGGTGCGAAATTTAATAAAGTAGCAGCACGCAGCAGCAGCACACAAAGGACAATGTGCTCAAAATGGCTGCAGTGATCTAAAGGAAGTGACTACTTAGCATGTTACCTCCACCTGTAGGGTGTAGTTTACATCCAATGGCTTAATTTGTGCATACATTAAAAAGCAGAGCAAAGACGCTCCAAAGAATGCTTCAAAAAACGCGCCAAAAACCACTCCAAAAAAACGATAAACGTGCCAAAAAACGTCCGTTTTTTCAGCCGCTTTTGACAGGAGGGGACAGAAAACTCCGTTTCATGAACGTTTTTAGTAATTCATTTTCAGTTTGTTTTTTGTCCACTGCAGGGTAGACATAGCCTAACTAGGGTTCATAATGGACCTTCTATCAGACAAAAAAAATCTCCTATAACAATCATAATCATCCTGGGGCTTTCAAAATATATATAGAATGGATGTCACAAACACAGTGGTTAAAGTATCACTCAATATATTACACGGAAATAAATGATATGGTAGTCATAACCAAAGCGTAGCCAATATGGGAGATATATTATCAAAGATACCTGGTCCTACTTAATGGCCAAAATGTTCAATGTGTTGTAAACTATACATACTCACAGACCCGTGCACACATTGATGCTGCCGATGTCCGATATTCTGACATCGGTCCTATAGATACCAATCGCACGGGTTCTTGGCCAGGGCACTATCTCCCACCTCTCATGGCAAAATAATAGCCATGAAAAAAAAAAAAAATCTATATACACTCACTTGGGGAGGATTGAAACATGTCAGGACAGGACCTAAGGGATTAATAGGGTTCCTTACAGTGTAGGGTGAGGTTCCGGGCAGGGACGCCCTTATCGGGGCGACTACTCTGCTTTCTTGTTAGGTTAGGGCAGTTCACGCTCGTGGTATAGGGCATAATAGGGCTTTGCGTGTACTCGGTGCTGTACCGCTAGCATCTGCATACACTTTTGTACGTCTCTCTTTTATATGGCAGATATTTTATGACTCTTTCTCCCATTTGATATGTATATATATTTTTTTTATCCTTTTAACTAATAAAAGTTATATTTTATGACCTGTTTCTCTTCTTTGGTTGTATACAGTATATATATATATATACAGGGTGATTATACAAATGTTTCACATTAGTCAATAAGATGAACATTTCTCATTCATGAACTGGTAACTTTTGCTCATGACCTTGTGTTCGGTCCCAGAACTTTGCTTCTGGATATAGAAGGTCACTGTAGCCGCTCTTCTCTGCTGTGAGCCCCAGACTTTCCCTTCTGATGGTTTCCACACTGGACAGGAGGATGTATGTGCCGGTCCTCCCCTGTGCCCCTCCATTGGATGCACGCTCCCTACTTCTCACCCAAATCCCTAAAAAATAAACTTGTATCAAAAAACGTTACTATATTGTCCTGTGTTGGACACTTAGAAAATTCTGGGCAGCCCGCCAGGTCGAATAGTATTGGTGTCACTAATAGGTTGTAAGCCAGCATGGTGCACCACACGTATCTATATTTATGGCACACTTTTGTATCGCCTTATTATATGCAATTGTAGTACCAGCAACCACCTCCCTCATGCCCTGAGGTTGTATGAGTGGTTGTTCTATTGGTTACTTTGCATCTGTGCAATCTCCCCATTCATTATAATGCGGCTTTTCTGCATGCTGGTGTGAATAGGTGTTGGCTTGGTGTGCAGTTTTTCATCTTGCTCAAGCAATTAGCTGCACATGTGATCTTTTTCCCCAGTCAGCATAAATGGCAGAGTTGCCAGCTACTGGGTTCATGTTAGTTCAGCCATTGAGCTGGGAACAAGCCCCAAAGAACTGGAGTGGGTTTTTTTGAGTAAGTACTGTCCCATTTTCTGTATGTTTTTTCTGTATATTGTCCTTAAAAAGCGTCCTCGCTCTGCGTCAGGCTGCAATGCTATTGAAGCTTATGAAGATATCTGAATTTCAAACAATTAGCCTTAGCTTATCTGCGTCCAGGAAAGCTGGATAGTCAATGAGGGGGCACGAAGGGAGCAGTAGTTACCCTCCCTCAGCACAGGGGAGGCCGTGAGCTCCTCCACATACAGACCATATAGACAAGCTGCAGGTAGAGTGGACGGTGAGGTTCTATGTAGTGGGATTAGGAGGCTACATAGAAGGCTGGGTCTGCAGCTGACACTCGCCGATAACAGCAGGGAACAGAGCCGGCTCCAATCCCTGCTGCTTAAATCTTTAGACGCCACAGCATCTAAATGAATGATCAGCTCCCCTGTGGCGAGATCGCTAGGTGCTGATCTCTTAAAGGGGTTTTGCCAAGAAGTGAGTTCCTCACCTAACAGGCTGATACTCCCCTCTTGAGGCTTGAGAAAGGGGCGTTGTGTTTCTGTGTTTAAAAAAACAAGTATCTCCTCTGTGATGTCATCGCTCCACCTCCCATGCACGTTCCTCAGTCTCTGTAGTTGAGCAAACATGTTATTTGGCTAATCCACAGGGGATAACTGTATTGTGCACAAGCTCTACAGGTTTTGTTTTCTCCCTCTTATCTGCTCAGGAGAGAAGATAAGCTCCGAACAGGCAGCATTCTTTCATTTTCATCATGAACTGCTGCAGGGGGGGGGTGAAGAGGGCTGAGCAGGGAGCGTCTGCATGTTTACTCAGATAATTACATTACAACCAGTGGATTCGTTATACAAAAGACACAGAATCTTTTCTCCCCAGCCCCTTCAAATCTTCGTTCATGTTCCCTGCCATCAGATAAGAAGTGCAAACAACGCAAGCCTGGCCAGATCAGCTCCTGTCATGTCTAATGTAAACTGTCAGGAAACTAAGTCCATGTAAGGAAGGCTGAAGCTCTCACAGGCTTCACTTTCTTTTAATGACATATATTTAGAAAAGTGATTAAATACCCATTTTGGAGGATCCTACGTCAACATTACATCGTGGCAAAACCCCTTTAACATGGCAATGGAAGCCTCGTGAAGGCCGTAGGCAGGAAAGGATAAAACCACCATCTTTAAACACCCTCCTGCGTTGTTCACACACTGCAGAAGGGTGTAATGACAATCGCGCCCCCTAGTGGTCAAGCTCCCTAGGGGGGCTGAAAGTGAAGAATAAGAAAAAGTTTTAAAAGTATTTTTTTAAAAATTTAAATTATTAACAGTTCAAATCACTTCCTATTTTACAAATAAAAAGAAATTAATTTAAAAAAAGTGATGCATCATCGGTCTCGCCGCTTCCGTAAAAGTCTGATCTGTTAAAATCTGACATCATTTATCTCGTACGTTGAGCACCAGAGAAGAAACAATCACCAATCGCCAAAATTTAATTTTTTGGGTAATTTCATTATTTTTTGGGTCATTTCACGCTGCAGCCCGCAAAAAAAATGCATGGTCCTTTAGGGGTTAAAGTTATCTACATGACTTCATGGTTTGTGACTTCCCCTCTGTGAGCTCTAACAGCAGCAATGATGTTTGCTTGGGGGTTCTTCTTCCTTTGGCCTGAGAGATGTGTTATCAGCAGGACCTGAGAGGTGTCAGTGTTAGCAACAGCACCTGAGAGGTGTCAGTGCTATCAGCAGGCTCTGAGAGGTGTCAGTGCTATCAGCAGGATCTGAGAGGTGTAAATGCTCTCAGCAGGATCTGAGAGGTGTCAGTGCTATCAGCAGGATCTGAGAGGTGTCAGTGCTATCAGCAGGATCTGAGAGGTGTCAGTGTTATCAGCAGGACCTGCAAGGTGTAAATGTTATCAACAGGACCTGAGAGGTGTGAGTGTTATTAGCAGGACCTGGAAGGTGTGAGTGTAATCAGCAATATCTGAGATGTGTCAGTGTTATTAGCAGGACCCGAGAGGTGTCAGTGTTATCAGAAATATCCTAGAGGTGTGAGTGTTATCAGCAGGACCTGAGAGGTGTCAGTGTTATCAACAATATCTGAGAGGTGTCAGTGTTAGCAACAGCACCTGATAGGTGTCACTGTTATCAGCAATATCTGAGAGGTGTCAGTGTTATCAGCAGGACCTAAGAGGTGTCAGTGTTATCAGCAATATCTGAGAGGTGTCAGTGTTATCAGCAGGACCTGGTAGGTGTCAGTGTTATCAGCAATATCTGAGAGGTGTCAGTGTTATCAGCAGGACCTGGTAGGTGTCAGTGTTATCAGCAGGACCTGAGAGGTATCAGTGTTATCAGCAATATCTGAGAGGTGTCAGTGTTACCAGCAGGACCCAAGAGGTGTCAGTGTTATCAGCAATATCCATGAGGTGTAAGTGTTATCAGCAAGACTGAGAGGTTTCAGTGTTATCAGCAATACCTGAGAGGTGTCAGTGTTATCAGCAGGACCTGAGAGGTGTCAGTGTTATCAGCAATACCTGAGAGGTGTCAGTGTTATTAACAGGACCTGCGAGGTTTAAGTGTCATCAGTAAGACCTGAGAGGTGTAAACGTTATCAGCAGGACCTGAGTGGCATTAGACCTGATAATTGGAAAGAGAGCTGGAAACCTAACAGTGCAAAAAAAAAGATTAATCCATTATCCTTTCATGCATTACTCTTCTCATTGTGCTGTCGGTCTAGTCTAATCTTCATCTACACCTATCCAGAGAACGTAAGGACTAACATTATATTATTATCTACTATTTATAATGAGACTACATAGAGACAAGCAGCAGCTGCAGTAGAGTGAGATTAATCTGTCCAGTCTTTCAGGAGTTTTTAATTGTACAGGACTGTCAAAATAGAAAAAAAAATACTGCCAAAAATTCTAAATAATACTTCTTTCTGATGGAAGGGCCCCATAGTAAAGTGAGATGGGCCCCAACCACCTAATGACAATGAACTAAAACAGCAGTAGCAGGAACAATAATTAAAAATATAAATAATCCCGCCATATATCAGAGAACATAGTAGAGCTGGAGAGCAGAAAGCCAGCATCTACTTGTTTCCTACAAAAAGGAACAATGTTCTTGTACCTGAGTGGGGCCCCTCAACCTCTGAGCCCCATAACAGCTACTGTGTCTGCTATGACTTTAGTTATGTCCATGAGACCCAGTATATTCCTGCTTTTGGTGCAAGGAATAGGCTGCACCAGGCACCATCTGTGACACCAAATATGTAGATTTGTGAGATCTTAAAGTAGAAGAATGTGACACCACATATGTAGATGTGCGAGATCTTAAAGTAGAAGGGTGCCATCTGTGACACCACAAATATGGGTGTGTGAGATCTTGAAGTAGAAGGGCGCCATTTGTGACACCACATATGTAGCTGTGTGGAATCTTGAATAAGAAAGGGACCATCTGTGACACCACATATTTTGATTTGTAGGATCTTGAAGTAAAAGGGCGCCATCTGTGACACTGCGTATGTAGATGTGTGGGATCTTGAAGTAGAAGGGCGCCATCTGTGACACTGCGTGTGTAGATGTGTGGGTTCTTGAAGTAGAAGGGCGCCATCTGTGACACTGCGTGTGTAGATGTGTGGGATCTTGAAGTAGAAGGGCGCCATCTGTGACACTGTATATCTGTAGATGAGTGGGATCTTGAAGTAGAAAGGTATCTGTTGGAGGTCGGCGCAGTCGATGAACCCATGATTTGTGCATTGTTGTCCGCACGGTGTGGACGTCAGCTGAGGGTGCACGTTGGGGCTCATGATCCCTCGCTCACAATGTTTTCATGCGGTAGCTATGGATAACAGTGAAGAGTGATTGCAGCGAAGAATGTGACTGTCACGGAGCTGACCTCACCTGGTGCAGACGCCGAGTGGCGAAACCTTTCTCCAAGAACATTTTAATTGTGAGGAGCGGCCCCTGAGAACATGGGGCTAGAAAGCAATGCGGCCGCTCACAGGAGAATCGTTAGGGTCCAGTGCCAAGTCTGCAACCTCCAGAGATTCCCAAGACCGAAAATGCTGTAAAACACAAAGCAAACACTCGCACCTCTGCCCCGACCGTGCCCGGCCAGATTGGGAGAATTTCCTGGAGCAATGACATGCCGTCCATCTACCTGACAGCCGCCGCCGCCGCCTGTAACCGGACTAACACTGGGGTGACTCCCCTGCAGAGCACTCTGTATGACTATGCATAACGAGGGATGATCTATGAGGGTCTGGATCCACGTTGCAGTATCTAAGCCGGGACAATCAGGGGCCTGGACAGTGCATTGGTTACACATTGGTTACACATGGCGGCGCCTGTCCCCGCAGGGTCCTGACATGAAGACTCCCCTGCAGAGCGCTCTGTATGAGGAGATCATGCATAACCAGGGATGATCTATGACAGTCTGGATACATGCTGAAGTATCTAAGCCGCGGGCCTGGACAGTGCATCCTGTCCCTGCAGACTCCTGACATGATGACTCCCCTGATGAGCGCCCTGTATGACTATCAAGTAGGAATTACAAAACATACGTTGGCTCTGCACATATAAAATATATTGTGAAAAACACAAGCATAGGTGCACACTGAAAAGGCAATATATACATCTAATACAAACATCAGTGGTACACTAAAGACTAAGTAAAACCTCAAGCTATATAGGAACATTGGAAATGCATTACTGCACGTTTTGGGAGGTGAGCTTAATACAATCTTTGATCAAATACTGTAAACTAAGAGTCCCAGGTTTTTCATATTTTCCTTAGCAGTAATGCATTTCCAATGTTCCTATATAGCTTGAGGTTTTACTTAGTCTTTAGTGTACCACTGATGTTTGTATTAGATGTATATATTGCCTTTTCAGTGTGCACCTATGCTTGTGTTTTTCACAATATATTTTATATGTGCAGAGCCAACGTATGTTTTGTAGTTCATTTGAGATTGGCGATCTCTTTGGCTTGCTGCACACAGCTGCCTCTCTTTAAACCAGTGCAGGATAATTCAAATTGCTAGTTCCTACCATACCCTAAAGTTGCAGTCTGGATTGACGCCTAGTGAGGTAACATGTTTAGTGTAGGGACTCACCTGCTCTGGGATCCCCTTGACGTTTTGGGAGGTGAGCTTAATACAATCTTTGATCAAATACTGTAAACTAAGAGTCCCAGGTTTTTCATATTTTCCTTAGCAGTAATGCATTTCCAATGTTCCTATATAGCTTGAGGTTTTACTTAGTCTTTAGTGTACCACTGATGTTTGTATTAGATGACTATCAAGTAGGGTCTGGATACATGTTGCAGTATCTAATCCGGGATCTAGTGTCTACTGGGGGCCCAGACAGTGCATGGCGGCTCCTGTCCCCGCAGAGTCCTGACATGATGACTCCCCTGCAGAGCGCTCTGTATGAGGAGATAATGCATAACCAGGGATGATCTGTGAGGGTCTGGATCCACGTTGCAGTATCTAAGCTGGGATCTAGTGACTATTAGGGGCCTGGACCGTGCATTGGCTACACATGGCGGCTCCTGCCCCTGCAGAGCGCTGACACCTCTGCTGAGCACCCTATGGGCGACATGTATGTATTTCTGGCACCCAGGCGCCATTTCTTTGCGCACATTAGCAGTGTAGACTGCACCTGAATCTATGAACCTGTTCACCTATCGGTCATAGATTTAGCGCTTTCCAGCTACAAAGCATCACTTCAGGCTCAGGTGAACCCCTTGTAAAGTGCTCGACCTGTCCCAGCAGTGATGGCCGGGATTTGCCGTACATGAGGGTATAAATGTGTAGCGTTGTACGGTTGTAGTGCTGCGCCTCCAGCCGCCCCCCCGAAATCAGGCGCATTACAAAGAGCCGCGGGCGCTCTGTAATGCGCCTGATACTGGAGTGCGCCTGCTTACAAATAGGGCGAACCCTATCAGAGCCATCTTAAAGGGGTTTTGCCACGAAGTAAAATTGACGTGGGAAGTTTGAAAATTAAATAACAAACATTTTCACCATTCATCATTATTAAATATTTTGGACCGTTTTTATTTTAACTGCTCCTTTATTGATCCATTGTTTGCAGCTCATCTCCAGGGGATACGACCAGGGCTGAGAGCTCCTCAGCCCTGGTCGCACATGCTCAGACATCATCTCTCCTCTCAGGCAGCTACTGAGTGTTCAAACCCCAGGTGCTGTCATTCTACTCCTGTCCTCTGTTCTCCTTAGTAATTAGCCAAACAGTGCAAATAAAAAAAGAAACCTCAATCAGATATGTGCATTGATAAAGAGGAAAAAAATCCACAGGTTAAGTTCCTGCAGGGATTTGAACCTAGAACCCTTGTGCTGTAAAGCAAAACTGTTACCTCTGAGCTACAATGTAGCTACTGATGATTATATACATAAACAGACCTTTCTTTGAATAGACAGAGGAAAGGCCTAGTGATGCCATCCTGCTGGGTCACATGATCTGCAATTCCAACAAATCACACACGCCCCCTTCTGAGGACACAGAGCTGGAGGCAGGAGGTATGAAATGAGATTGTGGCAAAACCCCTTTAACAGAATTATGGGCCCCTGGGCATAGCACTGCAGTGGGTCCTGCCCAAATAGATGGCCATGCCTCGAGCCCCCCTCAGGCACACCCATATTATCACTCCACTTATGTCTGGACACCAGCAGCTTGCAAGACTATTTGGCAGGGCATGGAGCCCTTGCCTCCCTTCTCCACTATGGTTTTTAATTGTTTGCACATCCTAAAATCACACAAACAGTTAAATAAGTAAAGCCAACCAAGAAAGCCAGGGTATGGTTCTTGTATTCCTGTGATATACAAACACCACTTGAGGCCCCTATACTTGTGGGGCCCCCGGGCAACTGCCTAGTGTGCCCAATGGAAAAGATGGCCCTGAACCCAATGTGACTATCAAGGAGATAACGCATAACCAGGGATGATCTATAAGGCTCTGCACCCACATTGCAGTATCTAAGCCTCAGTCCAGTGACAGGAGCCACAGCTGAGAGCGCGGGCTGCACATGGCGGCTCCTGACATGGTGACGCCCCTGCAGAGCGCTCTGTATATACTCTATGACTATCATGCAGCTCATTCATCTGTAGAGCTGATCTATGAGGTTCTGCATCCACGTTGCAGTATCTAAGCCTCAGTCCAGTGACAGGGGCCACAGCTGAGAGCGCTGGCTGCACATGGCGGCTCCTGACATGGTGACGCCCCTGCAGAGCGCTCTGTATATACTCTATGACTATCATGGAGCTCATTCATCTGTAGAGCTGATCTATGAGGTTCTGCATCCACGTCGCAGTATCTAAGCCTCAGTCCAGTGACAGGGGCCACAGCTGAGAGCGCGGGCTGCACATGGCGGCTCCTGACATGGTGACGCCCCTGCAGAGCGCTCAGTATATACACTAAGACTATCATGGAGCTCATTCATCTGTAGAGCTGATCTATGAGGTTCTGCATCCACGTCGCAGTATCTAAGCCTCAGTCCAGTGACAGGGGCCACAGCTGGAGCGCGGGCTGCACATGGCGGCTCCTGACATGGTGACGCCCCTGCAGAGCGCTCTGTATATACTCTATGACTATCATGGAGCTCATTCATCTGTAGAGCTGATCTATGAGGTTCTGCATCCACGTCGCAGTATCTAAGCCTCATGTCCAGTGCAGGGGCCACAGCTGAGAGCTCGGGCTGCACATGGCGGCTCCTGACATGGTGACGCCCCCGCAGAGCGCTCTGTATATACTCTGTATGACTATCATGCAGCTCATTCATCTGTAGAGCTGATCTATGAGGTTCTGCATCCACGTCGCAGTATCTAAGCCTCAGTCCAGTGACAGGGGCCACAGCTGAGAGCGCGGGCTGCACATGGCGGCTCCTGACATGGTGACGCCCCTGCAGAGCGCTCTGTATATACTCTATGACTATCATGCAGCTCATTCATCTGTAGAGCTGATCTATGAGGTTCTGCACCCACATTGCAGTATCTAAGCCTCAGTCCAGTGACAGGGGCCACAGCTGAGAGCGTTGGCTGCACATGGCGCCTCCTGACATGGTGACGCCCCTGCAGAGCGCTCTGTATATACTCTGTATGACTATCATGGAGCTCATTCATCTGTAGAGCTGATCTATGAGGTTCTGCATCCACGTCGCAGTATCTAAGCCTCAGTCCAGTGACAGGTGCCACAGCTGAGAGCGCGGGCTGCACATGGCGGCTCCTGACATGGTGACGCCCCTGCAGAGCGCTCTGTATATACTCTGTATGAGTATCATGCAGCTCATTCATCTGTAGAGCTGATCTATGAGGTTCTGCATCCACGTCGCAGTATCTAAGCCTCAGTCCAGTGACAGGGGCCACAGCTGAGAGCGCTGGCTGCACATGGCGGCTCCTGACATGGTGACGCCCCTGCAGAGTGCTCTGTATATACTCTATGACTATCATGGAGCTCATTCATCTGTAGAGCTGATCTATGAGGTTCTGCACCCACATTGCAGTATCTAAGCCTCAGTCCAGTGACAGGGGCCACAGCTGAGAGCGCGGGCTGCACATGGTGGCTCCTGACATGGTGACGCCCCTGCAGAGCGCTCTGTATTACTCTATGACTATCATGGAGCTCATTCATCTGTAGACTGATCTATGAGGTTCTGCATCCACGTCGCAGTATTTTAAGCCTCAGTCCAGTGACAGGGGCCACAGCTGAGAGCGCGGGCTGCACATGGCGGCTCCTGACATGGTGCGCCCTGCAGAGCGCTCTGTATATTTCTCTGTATGACTATCATTTCAGCTCATTCATCTGTAGGCTGATCTATGAGGTTCTGCATCCACGTCGCAGTATCTAAGCCTCAGTCCCGTGACAGGGGCCACAGCTGAGAGCGGCGGGCTGCACATGGCGGCTCCTGACATGGTGACGCCCCTGCAAGCGCTCTGTATATACTCTATGACTATCATGACTCATTACTGTAGAGCTGATCTAAGAGGTTTCTGCATCTACGTCGCAGTATCTAAGCCTCGCCCGTGACAGGGGCCACAGCTGAGACGCGGGCTGCACATGGCGGCTCCTGCAGGTGGACCGCCCCTTTCAGAGCGCTCTGTATATACTCTGTATGACTAATCATGAGCTCATTCATCTGTAGATGATCTATGAGGTTCTGCATCCACGTCGCAGTATCTAAGCCTCAGTCCGGGACAGGGGCCACAGCTGAGAGCGCGGCTGCACAGGCGGCTCCTGACATGGTGCGCCCCTGCAGGCCTCTGTATATACTCTATGATATCATGACCCCATTCATCTGTAGGCTGATTTGGGTTCTGCCACTGCAGTATCTAAGCTATCCAGGAAGGGGCCCCAGCTGAGAGGCGGTGCACATGGGGGCTCCTTACATGGTGACCCCCTGCAGAGCGCTTGTATTACTCTATGAAATCATAGTATTCATCTGTAGGTGATCTTTGAGGTTTGCATCCCCTGCAGTATTAAGCCTAAATCCCGTGACAGGGGGGACAGCTGAGAGCGCGGGGTGCAAGGCGGTCCTGACATGGGGACGCCCCGCAGACGCTCTGTATAACTCTATGCTATCATCCCCCATTCTCTGTAGAGTGATCATGAGGTTCTGCATCCACGTCGCAGTATCTAAGCCTCAGTCCCGTGACAGGGGCCCACAGCTGAGAGCGGGGGCTCACTTTGGCGGTCCTGACTGGTGACGCCCCTGCGAGCGCTCTGTATAACTTTTGACTATCATGCGCTCATTCTCTGTAGAGTGATTATGAGGTTCTGCATCCACGTCGCAGTATCAAAGCCTCCAGTGAAGGGGCCACAGCTGAGAGCGTGGCTGCACAGGGCGGCTCCGACATGGGACCCCCCGCAAGCGCTTGTTTTTACTCTATGACATCAGGGAGCTTTCTCTGTAGGGATCTATGGGTTCTGCATCCCGTCGCAGTATCAAAGCCTCAGCCCAGTGACAGGGGCCACGTGAGAGCGCGGTACATGGCGGCCCCTGACTGGTGCCCCCCTGCAGGCGCTCTGTATATACTCAGAGTATCTGCAGCTCATTCATCTGTAGAGTGATCTTGGGCTCTGCACCACGTCGAGTATCTAACCCTCAGTCCGTGAAGGGGCCCCCGGGGAGAGCGCGGGCTGCACATGGCGGCTCCTGTCCCCGCAGACTCTGACATTACACAGAACTAGAGGCAGCCGGCTCGTGTTTAGATTAGCTTAAATTCCTGAAATAAGTCTAGCAGCTGGACTCAGCCACCGGAGACTGGTTTACTAAGAAATCTCAATTATATATTTCCAAACCAGATATCGGGGGAAGGATCCGCGTTACATAACAGCAAATACTGGGGGAGCAAAGAAGAGAAGCTCCAAACAGATAAATGTATCAGAAAATCAGGAAAAAGTTCTGCAGGAACCGATCCGGCCACAGGAGGTGACGGCACCAAACCCCAGGGGGAGTCATGTTACCTCATAGCAAATAATGGGGCGGAGGGCTGCAAAGAATAAAAATACATATATATCCCCAAATCATTAAAAAGTCCTGCACCAAATCTCCATGTACCCCTGACATCACCAGCAGCAGCAGGAGGAGGCTGCAGAGCGGGAGCAGCTCTGTACCTGAAGATACGTCTGATACCTGCAGGGAGGACTCCAGATGTCCTTGAAGCGACCTCTAAACTCAAGGCCTTCGAGGCGCACGTCCCTCCTCCCTGACCCTCGAATTAATGTAGAACTCAATGTCCCAGAATTGGCGATTTACAGGACATGTGTGTACTGAGGCGAGGGGTTTGGGGCCCCTGGAAAGGATGTCAGGGGAAATTTTCCCTAAAGTCGCGGTAACATCTGTGGCAGAGTGAGAGTATGTTCACACAGCGTCATTGTGCGTGTAATTGCGCACACATTTCGCCATGTATTGACCCCCGAATTACGGGTAATTCATACCCTTTGATAGACCCCTTCATAGAAGCTAGGGAGGAAGCGCCCGCCCCCCCGCGAGTACAGTACGATTGCATTGTACGCACAGGGGGAGAATTGACATGCAAATGCAATGTATGTCAATGGGGCCGGCGCCCAGCGGCTCCCCCCGCCCCCTCTCCCCCTGGGGTCTAGTGACCGTACATCCATTATAGGGGCGGGGTCTAGTGACCATACATCCATTATAGGGGCGGGGTCTAGTGACCGTACATCCATTATAGGGGCGGGGTCTAGTGACCATACATCCATTATATGGCCAGGGTCTAGTGACCATACATCCATTATACGGCCGGGTAAGTGACCGTACATCCATGATTTGGCTGGGGTCTAGTGACCGTACATCCATTATAGGGACAGGGTCTAGTGACCGTACATCCTTTTATAGGGCCCGGGGTCTGGGTGACCGTCCCAACCCATTATGGGGGACGGGGTCTAGTGACCGTACATCCATTATATGGCCGGGTTTGGGGAACCGTACCCCATTATAGGGGCGGGGTTTTATTTGACCATAATCCATTATAGGGCCCCGGGTCTAGGTAAACCGTCGCCCGGGCAGAGGAGGTCACTGCCCCTTTCTGCAAAACCCTACTGCTTTTGGGGCCCCCGGGGAAAAGGGACGGATTTTCACTGCACCTCTGAAACCCTTATGTTTTGGGGCCCCCAGAGCAAAAGGATGTCATTGCACCTCTGAAAACCCCTACTGTGTATGGGGCCCCCGGGGAGCGACGGATGTCACTGCCCCCCGTTTCCCCCTACTGTGTAGGGGGGCCTTGGAGCAGTGGTTTTCCCACTCCCAACCTCTGCTAACCCTTTAATGTTTTTGGGGGCCCCCGGACAGACGGATGTCACTGCCCCTCTGCTAACCTACTGTGTATGGGGCCCCTGGGCAGACGGATGTCATGCACCTCTGCAAACCCTACTGTGTAGGGGGCCCCCTGGAGGGGACGGATGTCACTGCACCCCTGTAAACCCTACTTTGTAGGGGGCCCAAGAGCGGACGGATGTCACTGCCCTCTGCTCCCCCTTTAATGTGTATGGGGCCCTGAGGCAAAAAGGTTGTCACTGCCCCCTTCTGCAAAACCCAAATATGTTGGGGCCCCAGACGCGGATGTCATGCCCCTTTTGCAAACCCCTTCGGTGTAGGGGGCCCCCTGGAGAGAGGGGATGTCATGAAACCCTAAAAACCCCTATTGTTTTAGGGGGACCCGGAGCAGACGGATGCACTGCCCCCCTGCAAAACCCTACTATGTATGGGGCCCCAGAGCAAAACGGTTTGTCACTCCCACCTTTTGCAAAACCCAAATGTGTAGGGGGCCCCCCGGAGCAGAGGATTTTTAACTGCACCTCTCCCAAACCCCTTTCTATGTAGGGGCCCCCGACCCAGACGGATGAACTGAAATCTGCAAAACCCAAATGTGTAGGGGGCCCCCCCTGGCCCCCCCCGGAGGATGTCCTGCACCCCCAAATAACCCTATTGTGATGGGCCCCCCGGAGCAGACGGATGTCACTGAAATTTCGGGCAAACCCCTACTGTTTTGGGGGCCCCCGGAGCGATGGATTTTCACTGAAACCTCTGCAAAAACCCTACTGTGAAATGGGGCCCCGGGGGCAAAAGGATGTCACGCACCCCTGAAAAACCCCTATAGGTTTGGGCCCCCCGAGCAGACGGATGTCACTACACCTCCGCAAACCCCTATGGTAGGGGCCCTTTGGAGCAGACGGATTTTCATGAACCTTGCAAACCTCCTGTGTATGGACCCCCAGAGCAGACGGATGTCACTGCACCTTGTTTAACCCCTCTGTGTATGGGGCCCCGGAGCGGGAGGATGTCACTGCACCTCTGCAAACCCTACTTTTGTAGGGGCCTGGAGCAGACAATGTCACTGCACCTCGGGCTAACCCAAATGTTTTTTGGGGGCCCCGGAGCAGCGGATGTCACTGCACCTCTGCTAACCCTTCTGTTTGGGGGCCCCCGGGGGCGGGGACGGATGTCACTGCACCTCTGCAACCCCTTTATGTGTATGTGGCCCGGAGCAAAAGGATGCACTCCCACCTATGCTCCCCAGCTGCATCGGCAGAAAAAGTTTTCAGTTTTCCCAGTCGTATCGGAATTGGACAGCTGATCGGTAAGGGGTTGTCTTCTCCTTGTTTTTCTGCTTCATTGATCTAACCATGTTCAACCAAGCTACTAACCATGACCTACAAGGCTCTCCATGACCTCCCCCTCCTTCATCTCTCCCCTTTTTTTCCAAAAATCTCCCCACCCCCACTCCCCGGGCCCCCCACAGGACCTTCTCCTTGTTTCCCCCCTTATCAGTCCTCACAAAAACCCGTCCCCAAGACTTTTTCCCGTGCTTCACCCAAAATCTGAAACTCACTCCCCCAAACAAAACAGACTCTCCCCACTCTCACCAGCTTCAAAAGAACCGAAAAAACCCCTTTCTTCGGCTTGCCTATAACCTACACTAAACTTGTCACTACTTCCTCCCCAACATGTTTGCCCCCCACCCCCTGTTTTTTTCCCCCTCCTTGTGATTGTAAAACCCTCGCGGGTGGGGGCCCCTCTCCCCTGTCGTTTCCAATTTTCCCTTAAAACTTATCATTGTACTCGTTTGACTTGTGTTATGTATGTAACCCCCTCGAATGTTTCAGCGCCCTGGGGAATTTAAAGGGGCTTTAAAATAAAAAAATAATAATAAAAATTTAAGAATGGGGAAATTGGCGTGTCAAGCAGGAAATATTTAAAAAAAAAAAACACCTGCAACCCTTTCTGGAGGGAAAACAAAAATTTGGGGGTTTGCGTGTAATGGTCTGGGGATGTTTTCGGGGCGTTTTCTGGGCACTCATCCATGAGGAAGGTGCTCTCCTTGCAGATCACATACACCCATACATGCTGTTTGTCTCACCTGGGACGGATGGGATCTTCCACTAAGACTGTGAGGGATGGTGTTGTGCGAGTTTAGAGGCATAACCTTCAGTGCATATGGTAAAGAGCTGTGGGTCTGTACGGGCGGCCGCTGGCTAAGCTCCGGAGTATGAAGTATCGTGTACGGGAAAAGTAGGAATAGAGTTAGTAAAATGATCCCCACATCAAGTTGACATGAAAATCAATAAAATGATTGATTAAAACAATAGAAGAGATCAAACGTGGCGCGTTTCACGCCAGCACCAGCGCACGTCAGGTCCAATCCTCGTGAGACCGTGATCACGAAATGTCAATCATGTGTTTAGATGTAACGGTCTTTCCCAGCTCATCCACCTCCCGATGAAGCGCAGGTGCTGGCGTGAAACGCGTCAATTTAACCCTTTTGTTGTTTTGATAACTTATTTTAGTGATTTCCGTGTCACCTTGATGTGGGGTTCATTTTTCTAACCTTGTGGCTGCGAGCGACGAGGCCAAATGACTTTCTCTACAGTGTTCCTGTTAGGCGCTGTGCATGGGGTGGCTGTCGGGTGGAGGATACCGCCTATGGGTGTTGCTGGATGGGGGCTCCAGGCAATAGAGGGGAGTTATATACTATGAGAGGAAATGTACAGATGTTAAATATTAAAGAGGGTTGGGGGTGGCCGTATATCACACTGATCACAGGGAATGTGAGGTCCTGGAGCCGGGCAGCTATAGGGGCCATTAATATGTAACCTTGCAGATTAATGTATAACTGCTGGAAAAAGACATTATCATTAGGTCCTAATAACAGTCCATAAAAGCTGCAGCCAAACGTGAGAGGTGGGAGCCCTGGGGGGCAACAGGAGGGCGAGAGACCCTCCCATTATATTCTATCCATATTAATTATCTGGGCTGTTTAACCAGTCATGACCCTCACAGACCCAGCACATCCATTCTCTGAAATACTCTGTGCTGCCGGTGACCCTGCTCCTTCCATTATGTAACCAAGTCATGGCCACCACAAACCCAGCACATCCATTCTCTGAAACACTCTGTGCTGCGTGGGACTCTGCTCCTTTCACTATGTAACCCAGTCATGGCCCCCACAAACATAGCACATCCCTCCTCTGAAATACTCTGTGCTGCGGGGGACTCTGCTACTTCCACTATGTAACCCAGTCATGGCCCCCACAAACCCAGCACATCCCTCCTCTGAAATATTCTGTGCTGCGGGGGACTCTGCAAATTTCACTATGTAACCCAGTCATGGCCCCCACAAACAAAGCACATCCCTCCTCTGAAATACTCTGTGCTGCGGGGGACTCTGCTTCTTCCACTATGTAACCCAGTTATTATGGTCGCCACAAACCCAGCACATCCCTCCTCTGAAATACTCTGTGCTGCTGTGGACTCTGCTCCTTCCACTATATAACCCAGTCATGGCCCCCTCAAACCCATCACATCCCTCCTCTGAAATACTTTGTACTGCAGGGAATTCTGTTCCCTCCATTTTAAAACTCAGTCACAGCCCCCACAAAACCAGCACACCCTTTTTTTTTAAATACTCTGCTCCTTCTACTCTATTGCTTAGTCACAGCCTCCCCCCCCCCCTCCCAGAAAAAAAAAGAAACAGCACACCCCTTTTCTGAAATACTCTGTGCCGCTAAGGGCTCTGTTCCTTCCACTATGTAAAACATCCACAGCCCCCACAAACCAGCGCACTCCCTCCTGAAATACTCTGTGCTTCTAGGGATTGTGCTCTGTTTAACTTAGTCACTGCCCCCCCACAAAGCTAGCACAACCCCTTTCTGAAATATTCTGTGCTGCTGTGGACTCAGCTGGTTTTACTATCAAATTCAATAAAGGAACAAAGAAAAATACTGAAGGTGGGGGCGCCATATGTTAATACAGCAGAAACAGCAAAATACTCTAAATACTCTGTGTTCAGAGGATTGTGCTACCTTTTTGCCTACTATTTAGAGCACACACTATGCCTTGCACTTTGTACCCGCCCACTACCCCCCAAAGGTCCACCCTTCTGAAATAACCCTGTTGCTGACTGATGGGATCAAGCTTGCCAAGGAAAAAAAATAAAACGCCCCCCCAGCAATAAAAAATGCCCCAAAAACTTTCCTAAAATTTTATTCTTGCTTGTTTAAAAACTTAAAGGCCTTGTTTCCACTATCAAATTCAATCACAGCCCCCAACAAACCCCCATCCCACTTCCTGAAATATTCTGTGCTGCTGTGGACTCAGCTTGTTCCACTATGAAATTCAATCACAGCCCCCCCAGCAAACCAGCACATCCCACCTCCTGAAATATTCTGTGCTGCTGTGGACTCTGTTCACCATTATAAACATATGGTATACAATTTTATTTTCCTGGACCCTGCAGAACACAAGCCATTGATCTCCCGGTCACTGACAGCGCTGCAGTCATCTATGACCTGGTAAAAAGAACAGAACACATCAAATGTCCAAGGAAGTGGAAAGTAACCAGCAGTGATGTGGAGTCTCCTCCCGCAGGTGCTATTCTTAGCAATGTGACTGGTAGCACATCAGACGCGCTGTTCTGGGTTTTATACTCATTTCCTGGACCATTAACCATCCAATCTGCTCTCAGCAATAAAGCCACGTTCAGCCGCCCATTAATAGTCGCTTCAGGACTCGGCTCGGTAAAAGGTTGAAACGCAAGGTAAATGTTCTACTGCGGCAAATGTTACATCCCACGTAATCACCGCCGGCGCGACTGGCCGAGATCACATTACAGCCGAGCAGCGTCGCACTGACCTCAGGGGAAAAGAACATAAAACCGCCAGAAAAATCATAAAAATCCAGAGCGTTCCCACACTGCAGGTCAATGGGACGGCCATATGGTAACAAGTCCGGCTGCTAAGTCTTATAAGGGTGCGTTACATAGTGACTTAATGTGTAAGGCTGAAAAAAGAAAGACGCCCATCCAGTGCAGCCTATTGTGCGAAAGTGTTGATCCAGAGGAAGGAACTCCCACCCCCCATGAGGTAGAAGAAAATCCTTCCCAACTCCAAACTGGCAATCAGAATAAATCCCTGGATCAACAACCCTTCTCCAGAATCCCAGTCACTATAACCTGTTATATTATTATATCTAGAAATGTATCCAGACCCTTCTCCAGAATCCCGGTCACTATAGCTTGTTATATTATAACATCTAGAAATGTATCCAGACCCCTCTCCAGAATCCCGGTCACTATAACTTGTTATATTATTACATCTAGGAATGTATCCAGACCCTTCTCCAGAATCCTGGTCCCTATAGCTTGTTCTATTATTACATCTAGAATGTATCCAGACCTTCTCCAGAATCCTGGTCACTATAGCTTGTTATATTATTACATCTAGAAATGTATCCAGACCCTCTCCAGAATCCGGTCACTATAACTTGTTTATAATTACATCTAGAAATGTATCCAGACCGTTCTCCAGAATCCCGGTCACTATAACTTTGTTATATTATTACATCTAGAAATGTATCCAGACCGTTCTCCAGAATCCTGGTCACTATAGCTTGTTATATTATTACATCTAGAAATGTATCCAGACCCTTCTCCAGAATCCTGGTCACTATAACTTGTTATATTATTACATCTAGAAATGTATCCAGACCCTTCTCCAAGAACTCACTTCATGTCCCACGACGTTTTCTGTTTTTTATTTTTTTAGACCCCTGAAATGTCCAGACCCTTTGCTCACTATAACTTGTTTTTTATTATTACATCTAGAATGTATCCAGACCTTCTCCAGAATCCCGGTCACTATAACCTGTTCTATTATTACATCTAGAAATGTATCCAGACCCTTCTCCAAAATCACGGTCACTATTAGGCCATGTCCCCACGGCACGGGTTTTCTGCCGGTTTTTCAGCTGGTTTGCGGTTTTTCAGACCGCCTGAAAAACCGGCCGAAAATGAGCACAATTGTGCTTTATGGAAAACCGGTGCAGCAGTCCCCACTGCACGGGTTCTCCGCCCGACGGTTTTGCCGCCCGCAGTCCGGCGGCAAAACATTGAACATGTTCATTCTTCCGTCCGGTTTCCGGACGGAATATGAACAATTCAATGGGAGGGCCGTTATACATATTTATTATGTTCCCCCCAAAGCCATCTTTTCTCTAAACTAAATAACCCCAATCTTGCTAATCTTTCTGGGTATTGTAGTCCATCCAGTCCTTTTATTACTTTTGTTGCTGCCTTTGAACCTGTTCAAGCTCTGCAATGTCTTTCCTATGCACTGGTGCCCAAAACTGTCCCCAATATCCCCTGTGTGGTCTGACCAGTAATGGGATAATAATGTTCTCAGCAACAACACCATAATCCATGCTGCATTCTACTGGGTCCCTTTTACTGTCCACCAGGATTCCCAAGTCCTTCTCCAGTCACTTGTACCCAGCGTTTTTCCATTTAACATGTAAACATGGATAAACATGGATTTATCCTCCCCATGTGCAGAACCTGTTTATCTGTGTTAAACCTCATCTGCCCCTTCTATGCCCCAATCCCAACCTATCCAGATCCCTTTGTAATAACACATTATCCTCTATTGTGTTGATTACTTTAAAGTAAAGATTTTTCTACAGTGCAATCCCTGTGTAAGAACATTAATGAAAATATTAAAGAGGATAGGGCCCAATACTGACCCCTGTGGTCCCCACTACTAACAGTGACCCCTCCAATACTGACCCCTGTGGTCCCCACTACTAACAGTGACCCCTCCAATACTGACCCCTGTGGTCCCCACTAGTAACAGTGACCCCTCCAATACTGACCCCTGTGGTCCCCACTAGTAACAGTAACCTCTCCAATACAGACCCCTGTAGTACCCCACTAGTAACAGTGACCCCTCCAATACTGACCCCTGTGGTCTCCACTAGTAACAGTGACCCCTCCAATACTGACCTCTGTGGTCTCCACTAGTAACTGTGACCCCTCCAATACTGACCCCTATGGTCTCACTAGTAAAGTGACCCCATACCAATACCCGACCCCTGTGGTTCCTTCTACTAGTAACCAGGCGTTACTATATGATCATACCGTTTTACTGTTTATTTGTACCATTAATCACCACCCTTTGTTTTCTATCACTCAGTTGCTCACCCACTTGCACATATTTCCCCCCAGTCCAAGCATTCTCATTTTACTTACCAACCTTTTATGTGGCACAGTATCGAATGCTTCAGAAAAATCCTATAGTTTCCAGCATCTTTGACCCCTTTTTGAATATTGTCGTTCACACGACACGGGTTATAGTTCACTCGTGGTAATTTAATTGCATTGTCAATTCTTGAGGTGCTCACACAAGTAAAATCCCTAGAGAAACAATGGTGAGCGGATTTTCGGTGCGTAAACAGCACACAATATGCTCCACATTTCGCCAAAAAGACATGTCAAAATACATATTTTGCTGTATTTTGAAGCCCATTTTCAAAATTACAGACCCGAATCTCCGTCTCCCGACTTTACATTCTTCTGCTCTTGGAGAGAGATTCCGATTTGTTTACTTACTTGTTAAAGGGGTTCTCCGGTTTAGAAAAATAAGTTTGCACTCGTGGTATTATAAAAATAGTGAGTGTTTATAGAAAACGGAAAACCAGGGAGATGCGACGCTGGAGCCAGGCAACGGGGGAAGGTGTGAAGTTTTGTTTTTTTTTTCTACTGGGCCCCAGTTATCAGCAGGACATGTGAGGTGTCAGTGTTATCAACAGGACTGAGAGGTGTCAAGTGTTATCAGCTGGAATTGATAAGTGTGAAGAAAGCTGGAGAACTCTCAGGACAGAAAAAGATTACACTATTATCCTTCCATGTACTGCTATGGTCATTATGTCGCTACCTACTATTTGTTATGAGACTCTATAGATATAAGCAGCATTAAAGTGAGACTAGCTTGCTTTGCTGATTTTACACTTCATGTATTGCTCATCACTGCCCTCCAGTCTAGTTTAATCTTTATCTATCCTTGTTCATAAAACAATAGAGCAATCATTGTCCTTATCTACTATTTGTAATATATAAAGATAAGCTGCAGTAAAGTGAGATCAGTTTGCTTTGCTGATTTTACACGTCATATATTGCTCTCGTCACTGCCCTCCAGTCTAGTTTAATCTTTATCTATCCCTGTTCAGAAAACAATAGAAAACCATTGTCATTACCTACTATTTGTAATCTATAGAGATAAGCTGCAGTAAAGTGAGATTAGTTTGCTCTGTTGTCTGTATCCTTTCATGTATTGCTCTTGTCATTGCCCCTCAGTCTAGTCTAATCTTGCCTGTCCCTGTCCAGAGTGATCATTATATTATTACTTGCTATTTGTAATGAGACTACATAGTGATACGCAGCATCTACAGTAAAGTGAGATCAGACCGTTCAGGGGTTTTATCTCTTCACGATTACAGCTAGAAAAGGACAAGATTTCATGTTATTTTTAAATAGTATAAGACTGTCGAAATAAGAAAATAAACACTACCGAAATTTTTAAAAGAAAGAAAAAAATGGTTTTCCAGGAATATTATTGGTGACAAAAATGCTCCACCGTTATGGAAGAGTCCCTTTAAGGTTATGTTCACACAGTGTAATTACGCCAGGGTTCGGGAGCTCACGCATATTCACCGCTAGTAATTGACATGTCACTTATTTCCCCCCGTGGCGTATTGGGCGAGCAGGGAGGAGACATAATCCATAGTTCTCTATGAGAACTGGGGATTACTGTAATGACTGGGACGTATCTCGCCCCGCATTGAGCGCAGTACGCCGCGAAATACGGGCCGAAATACGTCCAAATTTAAACTGTGTGAACATGGCCTAAAGGGAATTTCAAGCCGCTCAGGAGGTCACCATAGCAACCAGTGGGTCCTGCATGAGGAAGCTGCACGGACCGTACCACACTGGCCCTCCATAGGGGGAGACAGAATCTCCAGTCTCAGTTTCTGATGGTGATAGGACAGCCGCTGTCACATAGGTGCGATGTAGGAGACGACGCTCAGCCCTCTGGCGGCATACTATGGGCTCTTAGCTTATAATGAAGGATATAATGGAGAGCACAATGAGGCGGCCCTGCGGCAGGTGGCAATAGTACAGGCTCCTGCTACCCATGTGATGCTGTACTGAGGCATCATGGGATTGATAGCTGAGAAAACAACTCAAGATGGCGTCTGACGTGCAGGAGGCCGAGCTGTGGGGACAGTCGTGTGGTCGGTGAATTGTGATAATTTTTTTTTAGTATATAATGTTGTGTACTCCCTATACCAAAGCGCTGTCTGTCAGCAATACACGGCTGGTGACACGGGCACCGCTCCTGTGCCGCCCGCTGCAGGGAACGTGAAGCAGTGTCACCGTACGGGGGTGGGGAACACACAATTTGCCCATTTGTATGAAGGTGTAAAAACGGCAAAGGCGTGCCCTTGTGATAAATCCACCCCCGAAACAGAACTGAGCGAGTCTAAGGGGACCGCGGCACCAGAAAATGACCGACCGCTTAAAGGGGCGCTCCCACCACATTGACCAGCATTCAACATGGAGGCAAAAGTAAAATACTGACTATTAACAAATACATTGTTTTTCTGATTTTGCTTCCTTTCAGAGTTAGATCAGTTCTTATCTCCTGCCCGTGTACACAAGCTTCCCTAGGTTACAACCATCATTTTCTACTCTAGCAGTGCCCAGGATGGTGAGGTCACTTCCTGCTGTGTCTTAGCACAGGAGCTAGTTTACGTTCCTTACTGACAAACTTTAACCCTTTAGAGCTCTGTAGCTTGCTGTTAATACCCCTCCATCACCATTGTTGCTCTAACAGGTTCAGTATGGAATAGCAGAGCTGAAATATCAGTCACAACTGTAGCCTAAAGAATAGGGAACCTGAAGCTGTAGAAGCAGCCACAGCCTGAACAGGAAGCGGGAGCCTGAAGCTGTAGAACTGCCACAGCCTGAACAGGAAGCGGGAGCCTGAAGCTGTAGAAGCACCCACAGCCTGAGCAGGAAGTGGGAGCCTGAAGCTGTAGAACCGCCCACAGCCTGAACAGGAAGTGGGAGCATGAACCTGTAGAACGCCCACAGCCTGAACAGAAGCGGGAGCCTGAAGCTGTAGAACCGCCCACAGCCTGAACAGGAAGCGGGAGCCTGAAGCTGTAGAACCGCCCACAGCCTGAACAGGAAGCGGGAGCCTGAAGCTGTAGAACCAACCACAGCCTGAACAGGAAGTGGGAGCCTGAAGCTGTAGAACCGGCCACAGCCTGAACAGGAAGTGGGAGCCTGAAGCTGTAGAACCGCCCACAGCCTGAACAGGAAGCGGGAGCCTGAAGCTGTAGAACCACCCACAGCCTGAACAGGAAGCGGGAGCCTGAAGCTGTAGAACCACCCACAGCCTGAACAGGAAGTGGGAGCCTGAAGCTGTAGAACCGCCCACAGCCTGAACAGGAAGCGGGAGCCTGAAGCTGTAGAATTGCCCATGGCCAAAGTGGGAGCCTGAAGCTGTTGTGAAGCACAGGCTTGGTGAAACACCACGGTGAGAACACTTTAAAAAAATTTCAGTGATTTGTCACTATCTTTATACATGAACTCATCGCCCGCTGATATAGGAGGCCGCAGCTCTTGCACTTGTCACTGTAAATCCCTTCATAGCAAAGTTTGTTTTGTTTTATTGAAGATTCGACCTTTATAGAGGACAGAGAAAGGCACAGAGTCTCTTTTGTACAAATCGGTTTATTTGCATGTCATACAGAGTCCAGTTCTAGAATGTTCCTGTACATCAGCAGTAGCCAGTGCAAAATATGCGTCATCCATTAAAGATACAAAAAGAAAAAAAAATGGACTAACATTGGCAGTAATAGTTCAGTCATCTGTCCATTCAGCAGCTCAATCACTCCAATCACATTGCATAGAAAGTTCAGATTTAATGCACTAGAAAATTTGAAGCAAATAAGTTTAAGAAACCCGACCCCCGAGGCACCGTGATAAAAACATCGGTTACAAGGAAAAAAAGAGAAACATAAGAATCACTGAGCAATCACCCGACACCTACATCTCAATATCCGCTTCCCAGAAAGAGATCAGCACAAAAATACAGAGGGTAAAGACGACTGGCACCGACCATCAGGATATAAGCCTAGAGAGCTCAGACCGGCTGAGGTCCTCCCCTCTGCACCACAAAAACAAGGGGGGAAAAGGGTAACAGCAGGAAGCAGAGGGGGCAATAACCCGCACCAGAGACCTGGATCTCAGGATCGAGCAGTCACCGTCCTGGGACTCTCACACGTGTCAGACTTTGGATACTCGACGCCTTAGATAAATCATCGACCAGCGGATCTACCAGCTCCACCCAATGATTAGAAACATCCACACAAGGTTTCCATGTAAGTGCTTCCTTGCTACTTTCATCAAGTCACCGCCCCTGAGGAGCAGCAGAGTCTATAGGGGTCGTATGTTCAGGGCGCAGGGACTCCCAACAACCTTAGGGGACACATCACTTAAAGGACACTGTAGCAGCCACTCCATGAACAAAGCAAAAAGCCTCAGATTTACACATTGTGGCATCTAATGGTAACGAGTGAGCAGAAGACGCATGGGCCGAGAGGAACGGCGGAATAAATTCTGCTCTAAGATATAGGTACATATACAAATGGGTCAAGTGGCAAATACATCACTGAGATGAGGAGGAAGATTCATACAAGAGGGAACACGTGTTTCTGCACCACACACAATACACCCCGCCCTGAGGACCATGGGCCGACGACCCAGCACCACACACAATACATCCCACCCCGAGGACCATGGGCCGACGACCCCCACACAATACATCCCGCCCCGAGGACCATGGGCCACCGACCCCACACCACACACAATACACCCCGCCCCGAGGACCATGGGCCACCGACCCCACACCACACCCAATACATCCTGCCCTAAGGACCATGGGCCGACAACCCTGCACCACACACAATACATCTTGCCCTGAAGACAATGGGCCGATGAGCCCATGCACCACACACACACACAATACATCCTGCCCTGAGGACAAAGGGCCAACGACCCCGCACCACACACAATACATTCAGTTCCAAGGTCAATGGGCGAACAACCCTGTACCACACAATACATCCTGTCGTGACAGCATTGGGCCATCGACCCCACACCAAACATCCTGCAGCAATGACCCCGCACCACACACAGTACATTCAGTCCTGAGGGCAATGGGCCGACGATCCCACACCACACACAATACATCCTGTCCTGACACCAATGGGCCATTGACCCTGCACCATACATCCTGCACCAATGACCCCACACAATACATCCTGTCCCAAGGGCAATGGGCCTATGACCACACACCGTACATCCTGTCCTGAAGGCAATGGGCTGATAACACCCGGCTGCAGTTTCTCCAGCGCGTCACCCAATATTCTTAGTAGCGATGTCTGATCACCTGTACTCTGCAGAGGCTACAACCCGGCTCCAGTCAGCAGCATTGGGGAGCGGTTCTGCCAGCAGCATTTTAAACATATTGCACCAAAATTGTTTTATTAGGGAGCGAGCCCTTCCAGAGTGGTTGGGCTGCGCAAGTCAGGAGACTCCGGTTTCACAGATTTCAGTGTCAGGATTGATATTCTTTATTTAGTGACAGCGGGAACACCCGGCTTTTGCAGGGTTCTGTAGTGAGCATCACTGCAGAATACATTCCAGGGTCGGCAAAGCTTACGAGGACTCTACAGAAATACGGGGTAAATTCGGTCTATAAGGCTCTTTGGGAGGCAATACATTCTTTCCCATGTCCGGTACATACTACACATCTGTTACAGGTCACGTGTTGGCGTCTGCACCCACAGGGACACCCTGCTGCTACGATGGCCACGTGTCGGCGTCCGCACCCACAGGGACACCCTGCTGCTACGATGGATGGCGACCTGAATGGCACAATCAATGCTATGTACAATTCCTTCTGTAAGTGAGGGGTCCTGAGAGTTTGACATTTCCACATGCATAGGGGATCCAGTGTTCGGGAAGCCTCTGGTATTTACATCACAGGTCGCAGACATTAAGACAAGGGTTCACATATTTACATTTGTACAATTTGCAGCCGCAGGGAGTCCCGACGCTACCGGCCACCGGCTCTGCAAGACAGATTCTATGTCGCTACACACAGACGAGGGCACCAGGAGTTTGTTCACCGGCCACTTAATACTCCCACCGTACAGCAGAAAGTCTCCGGCTCCATCCTGACCATTTTTGGGGATTTCACTTTAAGATGATGTGGTAACCAGCCCCGTTCTCCGCTGCAAAACAAAGCAAAGTCGTTAATGGAGGTCGTAAGAGAAGAGCGACCAAGGTCCCCGCCCAGAGGCTCCGCGCACCCACCTTTCAGAGTGCTGAGGATGAAGCACGACTCGTCCTGGAAGTTCTGGATCATCTGAGAAAAAATAAAGATAAACTTAAAAGGAGGGTTCTGGCCATAAACACTGATGGGATATGGATAGGAAAGGCCGGTTCTGTTCTATGGGAGTTCCCAGTACAGGGGAGCGCTGTGTTCTCTCCATTCTCCTCTATGGGAGTTCCCGATACAGGGGAGCGCTGTGTTCTCCATTCTGCTCTATGGGAGTTCCCAGTACAGGGGAGCGCTGTGTTCTCCATGCTGCTCTATGGGAGTTCCCAGTACAGGGAGCGCTGTGTTCTCCATTCTGTTCTATAGGAGTTCCAAGTACAGGGGAGCGCTGTGTTCTCAATATTGTGTTCTATGGGAGTTCCAGTAACAGGGGAGCGCTGTGTTCTCCATTCTGTTCTATGGGAGTTCCCAGTACAGGGGAGCGCTGTGTTCTCCATTCTGCTCTATGGGAGTTCCCAGTACAGGGGAGCGCTGTTTTCTCCATTCTGTTCTATTAGAGTTCCCAGTACAGGGGAGCGCTGTGTTCTCCATTCTGCTCTATGGGAGTTCCCAGTACAGGAGAGTGATGTGTTCTCCATTCCGTTCTATGGGAGTTCCCAGTACAGGAGAGCGCTATGTTCTCCATTCTGTTCTATGGCAGTTCCCAGTACAGGGAAGCGCTGTGTTCGGCCACATTCAGAACTCCCATAGAACAGAATGGAGAATTGTGCAACCTACTTTCCATTCAGAATAGAGGGTAGCTTGCGCATGTCTTTCCATTCAGTTCTATGGGAGCAGTGTTTTCTGCTGTTCAGAACTCCCAAAGAACAGAATGGAGATTCGTGCTCCATCCGCACCTGTTCTTCATGCTGACACTTTCAGGGGCCTGTTTTCAGGAGAGGGACCTGCACCTATCAGGCTGATATCTTATCAATATGCCTTCTCAGTCTAGAGTTCGCGCCCCCCTTTGTATGTTCAAAGGCAAAAGTACTTTGCATCGTAAAACCTCCAAGAAACAAAAGAGAAACAATGAGATGTCCAGAAACAACAACTTCCCCCATGGTTATCAGGACAATGAAGGTCAGTTACTGGGAGAAGCTTCATACCCTAAGTACTATGTGCTCTCCACCTAAAGTAAAGTAACACTGCAAATACTCAGTGCAGCATGCATCAGACAGCTGCACAGAGGACGACCTGAACCCTCACCTCCCTGCAATCGCTGCCCGGTGTCGGAAAATGTCTGAAGCAAAGAAGATCAAGAATCTGGAGGTTAAAAATAAATGTCACCAAGTATCATCAATGCAGCTTCACACTGAGACTGCTCTAAACACAGAGCTCCGGAGTGCACGGCCGCACCTCAAACCCTTCAGTGTTATTCCTTGGAGCATAACACTGACATACAGTTCTGCATCCATTGCAGTCATTTATCATATGGACTTGGGAGCTGACTAGGGAGGGGAGTACATTCCTGACATACTGTCATGGGTCAAGAAGCCGCAGAGTTTTAAAGCAGATAAATGCTTTTAGACACAGTTACATAGTCAAGTAAATTTGTAGATACAATACATTATTTATCCTGTACTGATCCTGAGTTACATCCTGTATTATCCTCCAGAGCTGCACTCACTATTCTGCTGGTGCAGTCACTGTACATACATTACTTATCCTGTACTGATCCTGAGTTACATCCTGTATTATCCTCCAGAGCTGCACTCACTATTCTGCTGGTGCAGTCACTGTACATACATTACTTATCCTGTACTGACCCCGAGTTACATCCTGTATTATCCTCCAGAGCTGCGCTCACTATTCTGCTGGTGCAGTCACTGTGTACATACATTACTTATCCTGTACTGATCCTGAGTTACATCCTGTATTATCCTCCAGAGCTGCACTCACTATTCTGCTGGTGCAGTCACTGTGTGTACATACATTACTTATCCTGTACTGATCCTGAGTTACATCCTGTATTATCCTCCAGAGCTGCGCTCACTATTCTGTGGTGCAGTCACTGTACATACATTACTTATCCTGTGCTGCTCCTGAGTTATATCCTGTATTACCCTCCAGAGCTGTGCTCACTATTCTGCTGGTGCAGTCACTGTACATACATTACTTATCCTGTACTGATCCTGAGTTACATCCTGTATTATCCTCCAGAGCTGCCCTCACTATTCTGCTGGTGCAGTCACTGTACATACATTACTTATCCTGTACTGATCCTGAGTTACATCCTGTATTATCCTCCAGAGCTGCGCTCACTATTCTGCTGGTGCAGTCACTGTACATACATTACTTATCCTGTACTGATCCTGAGTTACATCCTGTATTATCCTCCAGAGCTGCACTCACTA
Source organism: Phyllomedusa bahiana (assembly GCA_025379985.1). NCBI lineage: Eukaryota > Metazoa > Chordata > Amphibia > Anura > Hylidae > Phyllomedusa > Phyllomedusa bahiana. The sequence continues at coordinate 34,349 of JAODAL010018149.1, forward strand.
TTCTGCTGGTGCAGTCACTGTACATACATTACTTATCCTGCACTGATCCTAAATGACATCTTCAGGGGTGAGATCTCCCAGCATTCCCTGCATCTTCGCGCTGATTTGCATTTTTACATAAAATGCTTTATTTAATTGCTATAAATTGGTCATTGACATAGATTTCGGTGGTTGGATCCCTTCATTTTTAACTCTTTAGTTGCAGCTGGAGATTAGGGGCTTCCAGACACCCGCCACTGCCCCCACTTCTCGCCTACCAATCATACAACACTCAAGATGGGCGGCTGAATACCTTGATGCTTATGGCCAACCTAGATCAAGACTGTCCGGAGAAAGTCACACTTCCAGGATTTAACCAACATGAGGCGTCGCAGCGAGAACACGTCCTCACCTCGGTGCTTACAACCACGTGGATTCCAGTTGGTCCCTGTCTGTAGATCTGATGGATCTGCTGTGGCGAGATGGTGTACAGGTTGGCAATCTTCTCCATTAGCTCCAGGGCGGTCAGCTCTTCCAAGAATATGGCATGGTACACTGCAGAGAGCTCAACGTTAGCCGAGGAATACAGACGTATGCAAATGTACAAAATGTACCAAGCACAGGCACTAAGGTCACATTCTGCCCCAGATTTTCTGACAAGCCGCATGATGCAACACACAGCTTTTTGGAGGAGTCGTCTGTACAAGTAATGGTCAGGGAAACTGGTTTGGCAGGAAATTCTGACCCTGAAATCCTTAGAATTAGATGAAATGTGCGATTAACTGGTTTGCACTTCCCCCGGGTGACAGATCAAGCATTAGGCATAAGAGGCGACGCTGCCTCGATACAAGCAGGACTGAGCTGGACGCTATGTCAAGATTCTGGAAAAACCACTATGAGGGCAGAGGTCCCAGGAGCGAGCAGAACCCACGTAACCAACACCGGCCACAGTCCAGCACTCAGAGCGTTTGTCCTGCCCTTTCATTTATCCCACCATACACCGCAGCCGAGCTCTGCCCTGTTTTCTGAACGTATTAAAGGGGTTGTCTCACTACATTGATTCATCTTACCTCAGTCCTGCTTTCTAGGTTTCATTTTGATTTGAGGCTAGGCAGTAGAAGCCAGGTCTGTAGCTATAGCAACCAGTGCTGGCAGCCTATCAGGAGAGATCAAACAGGTCTGTAGCTATAGCAACCAGTGCTGTCATCCTATCAGGAGAGATCAAACAGGTCTGTAGCTATAGCGACCAGTGCTCCCCTTCCTATCAGGAAGATCACACAGGTCTGTAGCTATAGCGACCATGCTGGCAGCCTATCAGGAGAGATCACACAGGTCTGTATCTATAGCAACCAGTGCTGGCAGCCTATCAGGAGAGCTCACACAGGTCTGTAGCTATAGCAACCCAGTGCGGCGGGCCTATCAGAGAGCTCACACAGGTCTTAGCTATAGCAAACCAGTGCTGGTAGCCTATCAGGAGAGATACACAGGTCTGTAGCTATAGCAACCAGTGCTGGCAGCACTATCAGGAGAGATCAAACAGGTCTGTAGCTATAGTGACCAGTACTGCCATCCTATCGGGAGAGATCAAACAGGTCTGTTAGCTATAAGCGCCCAAAGTGCTGGCAGCCTATCAGGAGGATCAAAGGTCTGTAGCTATAGGACCAGTGCTGCCATCCTATCAGGAGAGATCAAACAGGTCTGTAGCTATAGTGACCAGTGCTGGCAGCCTATCAGGAGAGATCACACAGGTCTGTAGCTATAGTGACCAGTGCTGGCAGCCTATCAGGAGAGATCACACGTCTGTGGCTATAGTGACCAGTGCTGGCAGCCTATCAGGAGAGATCACACAGGTCTGTAGCTATAGCGACATTTGCTGGCAGCCTATCAGGAGGATCACACAGGTCTGTAGCTAAAAGCAACCATTGCTATAGCCTATCAAGGAGAGATCAAACAGGTTGTAGCTATAGCGACCAGTGCTGGCAGTTTAAATCAGGAGGGATAGAACAGGTCTGTAGCTATAGCGACCTTTGAGGAGCTGATCCCAGTCCATACAAGAGGGGATACCTAGGAATAGGTAGGACACTGTTAATGGACACATATTGCAAAGTGACTTGTTTTTGCAAGATCTTTAACATAAAAAGCAGCGATCCCTGCAGTGAGACAACCCCTTTAAGTTTCTGCACCAGACATAAAAGCATGAGAGCGAGTCCGATGCTCAGAGCAGATCCATTCAGAAAATAGGGCAGACCCAGTCCAATTCAGACTGTTTGTTGTACAGAACTCTGTGGCCCAGTCACGGTATCTGGAGGGAGGCATTTGTCACAGTATCCCAGCGAGTACCATGAATGCAGAGGGTAAAATGCTACATGAATGATGCACTGAGAAATTGATCCTGCCGGATACCACAGTGGGGCTGGGACGGGGCCCATAGAGGTGTATAGGGCAAACGTAGTCTGAATTGGACTAGGTCTGCCTCAGACACAAAAGCACAGAAGACTGAGCACACACAATATGTTCAGTAATAGGATAAACATAGTCCAAGTCAGACTAAGTTCGTCCTATAGAAGTCTATGGCCCTGTCACAGTCTCCATCTAGATAAATCACTGTATCCCAAAAATGCCAGGAAGGGGGGAGCAGAAACACTACTGAACGGCACCATATTTTCAAGCAATCGGGTGAACACTGCATGTTAGCCCCGCACCCTAATCCATACAGGTTGTACATGTAAGGAGTTGTGCCACATTTATCACACATTCACAGGTTGGTGATAAACGTCTGATCGCTGGGATCCGGCAGCTGGGACCCCAAACAACCGCTAGAACTGGGTCTCCGACTCCCCACGAGGGAATGGAATGGAGCAGTGGACAAAATACACACTACTGCTCGATTAAAATTCTACAGAGGCGACAGATTGCAGAGTACAGCGAGCCGCTATCGCTCCTGTAGTCTTCAAATGGAACAGCAGTACCCATGTTCTACTGCTGCGCCATTCAGCGACTGGTCGGGGTTTCAGCAGCAAAACCCCCAGTGATCAGATATCCCCTCATCCTGTTCAGAGGAGAAACATGTCTTTCGTGGTAAAACCCCTTTAAGTTAAGGTAGAAGTGACTGGAGAAGGACTTGGGAATCCTGGTGGACAGTAAACTTAATTGTAGCAGCCAGTGTCAGGCAGCAGCTGCCAAGGCAAACAGGATCATGGTGTGAATTCAGAGGGGCATAGATGCACATGATGGGAACATTATTCATCCATTATACAAGGGGCATAATATATCAGGGGTCAATCTAGCGAGCTCTCTCAAGATCTATTTCTACTCAGGATTGTATCTAGAACTAGGGGACGTCCTCTACGCCTGCAGGAATGAAGGTTTCTATGTAAACATAGAAAGGGATTCTTTACTGTAAGAGCAGACACACTGTGGAACTCTCTGCCAGAGGAACTTGTCATGGTGAATTCAATAACAGTTCAAAAAGGGTCTGGATACATTTCCAAATGTAATAATATAACAAGTTATAGTGACCGGGATTCTGGAGAAGGGTCTGGATACATTTCCAAATGTAATAATATAACAAGTTATAGTGACCGGGATTCTGGAGAAGGGTCTGGATTTCATTTCTAGTTGTAATAGAACAAGTTATAGTGACCGGGATTCTGGAGAAGGGTTGGATACATTTCTAGATGTAATAATAGAACAATTTTTAGTGACCGGGATTCTGGAGAAGGTCTGGATACATTTCTAGATTGTAATAATGAACAAGTTTATAGTGACCCGGGATTCTGGAGAAGGGTCTGAATACATTTCTAGATGTAATAATAGAACAATTTATAGTGACCGGGATTCTGGAGAAGGGTCGGGATACATTTCTAGATGTAATAATAGAAAAAGTTATAGTGACCAGGATTCTGGAGAAGGGTCTGGATACATTTTCTAGATGTAATAAAAAAAAACAGTTATAATGACCGGATTCTGGAGAAGGGTCTGGATCCATTTCAGATGTAATAATAGAACAATTTTTGTGACGAGGATTCTGAGAAGGTTCTGGATGCATTTCAGATGTAATAATAAAACCCAAGTTAAAAGTGACCGGGATTCCGGGAGAGGGATCTGGATACATTCTAGATGTAATAATAGAACAAGTTACAGTGACCGGGTTTCTGGAGAAGGGTCTGGATACATTTCTAGATATAAATAATATAAGGTTATAGTGACCCGGGATTCTGGAGAAGGGTCTGGATACATTTCTAGATGTAATAATAGAACAAGTTATAGTGACCGGGATTCTGGAAGAAGGTTGGATACATTTCTAATATAATAATTTTACAGGTTATAGTGACCGGAATCTGGAGAAGGTCTGGATGCATTGCAGATGTAATAATAGAACAATTATAATGCCGGGATTCTGGAGAAGGGCCTGGATACATTTCTAGATGTAATAATAGAACAAGTTATAATGACCGGGATTCTGGAGAAGGGTCGCTGATCCAGGGATTATTGCCAGATTCGAGTCAGGAAGGTATTTTTCCCCAAAATGAGGACAATCGGCTTCTACCTCATTAGGGGGTTTCCTTCCTCTGGATCAACACTATGGGACATTAGACTGAACTGTATGGGCGTCTGTCTTTTTTAGGCTTACAATCTATGTACGTTACATCCATGACACCAGCACATAGAAAACAAAAAAGTGCTAAAATGCTTCCAAAACGTTCCCAACCGCAGGGTTAGCGCGGAGCCAGCACCTACCGCTCATGGGCCAATCCCCGGGATCCCCCCCGCTTGTTGCTGGACGATGGGGTTCTGCTCAGATTCGTGGCACACGTAGATGGTCAGCCTGGCCCCAGTTTCCGCAAAAGGGCCATAAAAGGTCATTTCCTTCCGGCATCACCCAGACGCCGAGTGACCGGAGACTTGTACCCACCTTCCCTTCACGGCATTGAAGAGTCGGATGCCATCCGCCGGGCCACAGACTTGGACGAACCCCTTTTTTGGGCATTTTTCAGCAGGTCACGCCTGGTCAAGGGCAAAGTTTATGTAAACCAATGTTTTTCATTCTAAAAAAACTAATAATGGTGAGCTTCCAAAAACTAAAAGGAAAAGGTGCGGCCCCGAAATCCTCAAGGCCTGGTTCCACCCTTTATCCCATCGCCCTGGTGGCATCCTTACAATCGTGTCCTTGAAAGCTTCTCCCGGTGCCAGGAACACTCCCAGGCCCCGACAACAATAATAGGGCACCCGGGGACCGGGGCATCTTGGCAGGAAAGAAAAAAAAAAAAACCCCAGGGGGAACACTCCTCACATCGATGCCAAGCTCTGTGATTATCAGGTTTGGCCGCTCCTTGTAACAAAGACGCCTCACATGGCTGAGTTATGTGCCCTCCCAGCACCCACCACATCCCGCATCCTGCAGCTTCTTCTACTCAGCGCCCAGCAGAGCTTAACTATAAAAGGACCTCAACCCACCAAGAGAACAAACCTGCTACCTGGGGCACCAGACAGACAAAGATGGACTTATCATAAAGTCACATATTTTAAACCGCCCCAAATGTCGGCAGCGCATAGCTCATGAAGGAAGTCACAGGAGGTGAGCTGGCCTGGAGGGTGTGTAAGGTGCGATAGGATGTCTGCACACATCAGCCAGTGGTCAGAGTCAGCGGTAAAAGGGTCGATTGATCAGAGCTGCAAAGAGGGATAATTATTGGCTTTCGGGCCGAGGGTGGCAGCATTTCTGAAACTGTGCAAATGAAAGTGTATTGTGCATGGACAAATTTCACATTCAAATAAGCAACGTGAAAACTGCAAAGATGCGTTAGGGTGGAGCAACAAGATATAGAGGAGCAGCTCCGTCAAAATGTCTAACAGCGATCCCTCTGCAAACCCTACTATGTATGGGCCCGGGACAGACGAGTCACTGCACCCGGGCTAACCTACTGTTTTGGGGGCCCGGAAAAGACGGTTTCACTGCACCTCTGCTAAACCCCTCTGTATGGGCCCCAGAGAAAACGGATGTCACTGAAACCCCTAACCCAACTGTGTATGGGGCCCCGGAGCAGACGGATGTCACTGCCCTCTGCAACCCTACTGTGAGGGCCCCGGAGCAGACGGATGTCACTGACCTCTGCTAACCCTACTGATATGGGGCCCCGAGGCAGAGGGATTCACTCCCTCTGCTAACCCTACTGTGTATGGGCCTTTTGGAGCAGACTTATTCACGCACCTCTGCAAACCCCCTACTGTAAAAGGGGCCCCGGGACGAAAAATCCACGAAACCTCTGCTAACCCTACAGTTATGGGGCCTGAAGCAGACAGATTCACTCACCTCTGCAACCCTACGGGAAGGGGCCTCGGAGCAACAACACTGCACCCTCTAACCCTACTTGTATGGGGCCCCGGAGCAACGGAGTCACGCACCTCGCTAACCCAATTGGGGGGCCCCGGACAGACGGATTCACTGCACCTCTGCAACCCAACGGGTTTTAGGGGGGCCCCCCCGGACAACGATGTCACTCACCTTGCTAACCCACTGTGTAGGGGACCCCGGAGCAGAGGGTTTTCACTGCACCTCTGCAAACCCCTACTGTTAGGGGGCCCCCGGAGCAAGGGATATCACTGACCTTGCTAACCCTAAGTTTATTGGGCCCCGGAGCAGACGGATGTTACTGCACCTCTGCTAACCCTACTGTGTATGGGGCCCTGGAGCAGACAGATGTCACTGCACCTCCAATAACCCAGCTGCATCACCCGAAAAGGCGTCAGTTTTCCTGACAGTATCAGGATTGGACAAGGGTTGTCGTTTCTGAGGATTCTCTTTTTCTGCTTCATGGAACAGATGGATGTTGGCGTATCAGGGAAGAAACATCAGAAAAACCTTTTGCAACTATTTCTGGAAGAACACAAGCTGGTGGTGGCATTATGGTCTGGGGAAGGTTTTGTGGCATTCCCTGGGCTACTCATCCATGTGGAAGGTGCTATCACTGGTTTTGTTCTGAATCCATCCATGCATACTATTGATACCCATACATGCTGACTGTCTCCCCTGGGGCGGTTGGGATCTTCCAGCAAGACAATTTTGACGCACTTTGGGGTAAAATGTCAGACTTTGGGTTTGGGAAAGCAGGACCAAACTTCCAAAGTACTACTCTGGCCCCCATTGAGTCTGTGTGGGGCCCCTGGGTGGTGGGTGTTGGGTCTATGGCTCCTCCACAGCTGTGGTTTTTCAGTCAGCATGTGGGGCCCCTGGATAGTGGGGTTGGCTCTAGGGCCCCCCAGCAGCTGTGGGTGCAGTCAGCATTGGGGCCCCTGGAATTGTTGGCTCTATGGCTCCTCCACAGCTTGGGTGCGTCAGCATGGGGGCTCCGATGGGGGGTTGACTCTATGGGCCCTCCGCAGCTGTGGGTGCATCAGCATGTGGGGCCCCTGGATGGGGTGTTGGTTTTTTTTGGCCCCTTCAGCACTGTGGGGGGCAGTCAGCATGTGGGGCCCCTGGATGATTTTGGGTTTTGGCTCATGGCTCCTCCAGCACTGTGGGGGGGGCAGTCAGCAAATGGGGGCCCCTGGATGGTGGTATTGGGTCTATGGCTCCCCAGCAGCTGTGGGTGCAGCAGCATGTGGGGCCCCCTGAAAAGTGTTTTTGGGTTCATGGCCCCCCCACTTGGTGTATCAGCAGTGGGCCCCCGGATAGTGGTGTTTTTTCTATGGCTCCTCCAGAGCTTGGGGGCAGTTGGCTTCAGATACCTTTGACAACCACCAGGGCTTATATGTCATTGCTACCCACTATTCTTCTGTGCGACACGTGAGCACCCCTGGGTATTAGAGGTTGGGCAAATAATGACGTATAAGCCTTAGATGCCCCCCTACAGCTTTTTTTACACATTGACAGAGTTATCCGCTCAGGAGATGGGACTGACCAGAGAAGCTGGAGAGCACCGGAGTATGCCGGAACCTTTTCCTGCAGCCACGCTGCCGTCCTGATGGGTTGCAGAAGGCCAAATCGCAAAGAACAAAGAGAATAAATCCAATGGAAACAGAAAAAGAAAGTGAAATAAGAAGATGTAGAAAGTGACTGATTACTTTGCCTTTCTCCTCCGGACTCCAAGTCTCATTCTGAAATCCCGAAACTGGTTTCTGTACAAGATAAAGATTGTTAAAAGGCTAAAAAAAAAAAAAACCAACAGCAACAAGATAACGGCTAAATACAGCCTGCGCCGTGTTACAGGGGCCCGCGCCGGTTCACAGGGGCCCACGCCACACATCACAGGGGACCATAATGCACGCGTTACAGGGGGTCCGCGCCACAGGGGGCCCGCATTGAATACAAGCTGCCAAAATTTGTTGCAATTAGTGGCATGAAGTAAACCAACTAACCTCACCAGATTTACAGGCACTGATACATGTGGAACATGTCAAGACTGGTCTAACTTTACAATTGGTTGATTAATCCGCCCCAATGTGTCTCAGGGTTCGTCTACACGGAAAGGATTTAGTCAGTTTTTCATGCAGATTCGGATTTTCAAAACCCAACTGTAAACCCATCCCTATAGACCGTAATAGAAAATCCGCATTGTAGTCCACATGAGTCAGATTTCAAAACCACCCTTTTCTTAAAAAAAAAAAAAAAAAAAACTTGGAAAATTTTCATTCTTCCACCAAATTTTGTGTAGAAAATGGCGCAAAATTTACAAGTGAAGTCAATGGGATGGCGTGAAAAACGACCAGGCGGCTTTATGCGTGGATCAGAGTCCAAAACCCAATAGCTCTCTATGATGCAAAAAACGAATCTGGAAACCGCACCAAAAAAACAAAAAACTTTAAAAATCTTTGGGCTGTTGTGTAAAAAATTGTTCAAATCCTCGCGTCGGGTTTTGGGTTCAGAATCCGCTGAGCCCTTTGTCGTGTGGACACAGCCTAAAAATAGTAATAAACGATAAGTGCGTAGACCAGAATCCTGAGGGCACAGAAAATCTGCCCCATCGAGTCCGCACGATCCCAAACTACCAACGGGCGAGCGCTGCTGTGAAGCCCCAGACCGAGTAGAAGCAACTCTCTACCAGGAAGTCCTCACAACAAACAGCTCAGACAAGATCCACTTTGTTTCTGTGTGAAAGGTGACACATTTTTCTCATACTTACATCATCTCGAATCGAAGGAGGTTCCACCTGAGGGGTTGGAGAACAGTTGCTAAAAAAAGGCGAGAAACATGAGAATGAGACATCGGATCCAGACGACGGGAGCAACGAGCGAGTAAGCAGATTAACCACATGCCGCTGTCCACGGGAGCGGTGCTGAAAAACCCGCTGACTCGGCAGCAGACTGACACTGTGCTGCCGGCCTCATGCGGGTACGTTCACACAGCTGACGTGGATGCCGTATTCGGCACCGATTCCACCCCCAGTCCATTTCCATTGCTTCCTATGTAAAACCACATCATTCATACGATGCATTTTTTTTTTACTCGCTTATTTTCAGTGCTGAAAAATAAGGGACGTCAATTGTTGGTGTTTTCAGCGAGTAAAATGCACATAGGAAACAATGGAGAGCTTCAAAACCGTGTCCAAAACGCCTCTCAGTGCGGTGCTGTTTTGGTGCCGTTTTGGATGTGGATCTGTGAACAAACTTTGAACGTCACAATAAAAACCACGTCAAAAAACACATAAAACTCGTCGGAAAACAGCAAAATACGAGGCAGTTTTTAGACGAGTATTTGTAGCTGTAAAATAAGCATCCAAATCAGCCATGTGACATGACCTATCAGGCCGTGAGGGCGGCGACTCCCCCACAGCCAACATGGTCCCCGACTCCTAAACGCGAACAGGAGGACATGACCGCTTACCCGTCTCCGATGTTGAAGCTGTTCGGGGAGCTGTTGTATCCAGGAGAAGACGAGTTGTTGGACTGATACGGCAGGTCCGGCCAAGGGGAACACTATGGCGGAAATTATCGCATCAAGAGACAATCGCCACAAAGTCTGGTTTTGGTTTTTTAAATGGACACTAAATTTTTGCAATTTTTTTTTTTTTTTTTTTTTTAAAGTTCCAGGATCTCCTGGCTTGTGTCTCTGAGAGCAACAGGAGAGGATTGCTTGACCGTTCTCTTCCAGGCCCTCTATGGCCTGAGAAGTGTGTAACCAGCAGGACCTGATGAATGTGAAGAAAGCTGGCAGGTCCCCAGTGAAGAAAAAGATTAACCCATTGCCTGTCGGGCTAGTTTTATCTTTAACAATAGACCAGTCACCTACTGTGTAATGCACCACAGTGCAGATAAGCCCTGCCCCTTCCAGCAGCAGTAAAGTGAGATTAGCTCACTCAGATGATCCTAGTCATTTATTGCTCTCTTCATTGTCCTGTTGATCTAGTCTAATTTTTTATCTTGTCTAGCAATTGCGTGATGTCATTACCTGTTTTTTGTATTGAGACTACATGCAGATCAGCTGCTCCCCTCACAGCAACACAAAAGAAAGATTAGTTCCCTCTACTGATCCTATACTTTCATGTATTGCTCTTGTCACTGGATGTCGGTCTAGACTAATCTCGTCTAGAGAATAGAGATCACAACATGCAGAACAACTCTACCCCTCACAGCAACAGTAAAGCCTGACCTAACCCTGCTAACACCCCAGCTGGATGTTGCATTATTTTCCAGAAACCGGAGCTCCCTTCAGGGGGTCCGGGAAGTCCTGGACGAAGCTCATTTAGCGCAACGTAAGAGGTTCTGTGACTGCGTAATAGACGGTTTCTACGGCTATCAGTATATGGAACGTTATCTGCCGAAAGCCCGACCTAGTCCTGCTAACACAGCTGCAGCAGCCTTCCTTCTGCCTCCCAGAATGCACTGCTTTGTCAACAGCAAATATGCAGAATTGTGAATTGCAGCTCTGGAGGTCACTGTGACATCAGGCACAATGTATGTGTAGGACTGCGCAGGCGTTCCTCCTCACCTCGGTCAGAATGGTGGTATCGTAGGATGGTTGGTATTTCTCCCTTTCCTGCGCGGTCCGTTTCTCAATCTTCTCCCGATCAGTTTTCTGTTTCCGGTCGGCTCCTTTGGGCTACAGCAGAAAGCGAGAAACTAGAACTTACTGTGTGATAAGTGACAAAATAACATTCCACTTATGAAGTCAATCAGGTATCTTAAAGGGGTGGTCCAGGATGAGAAAAACATGGCTGCTCGCTTTGAAAAATAGCACCACCTCTGTCACAGGATGTGCTTGGTATTGCAGCTGAGCCCCATATACTTCAGGCACATCCTGTCAAAAGATGCTATTTTTAAAAGAAAGCAGCCATGTTTTTCTAATAGTGGACAGCTCCTTTAAACGGGTATTTTTCTACAAAAGAAGATCCAGGTCACAGGTCGACTTATAGCAAATTACGAACCGACCGTTTTACAGAAAAAGTAGTCTAGAAAATATTTGGTCTGCACATCCCCAAAACTATTTTGAAAAAAATGAGCACACTGGCATGGCAGTAACATACAAACACAATCCAATAACAGCAGCAACACTAGCACATCCATATCAGCAGCCACATAGCACAGTCCAATATCAGCACCACACTAGCACATCCATATCTTTTCAGCGCACCACTAGCCAAGTCCAATATCAGCAGCTCACCACTATCACAGTCCAATATCAGCAGCACACCACTAGCACAGTCCAATATCAGCAGCACACCACTAGCACAGTCCAATATCAGCAGCGCACCACTAGCACAGTCCAATATCAGCAGCACACAACTAGCACAATCCAATATCAGAAGCACACCACTACACAACCATATCAGCAGCGCACCACAGCACAATCCAGTATCAGCAGCGCACCTACAGCACAATCCAGTATCAGCAGCAGCACACTAGCACAATCCAGTATCAGCAGCACACTACTAGCACAATCCAGTATCAGCAGCGCACTACTAGCACAATCCAGTATCAGCAGCACACACTAGCACAATCCATATCAGCAGCACACACTAGCAAAATCCATATCACAGCACACCACCACTAGCACAATCCAATATCAGCAGCACACCACTAGCACAATCCAATATCAGCAGCACACACCTAGCACAAGTCCAATATCAGCAGCAACACACTAGCACAATCCAATATCAGCAGCACACTACTAGCACATCAAATACGCAGCACATACACAGCACACAGTCATACAGCATAAATCCAACATCAGCAGCCAACACTACACAAATCCAATATCAGCACGCACACTATTTCACCTAGCACAATCCAATATCAGCAGCACACTACTAGCATCAATCCAACATCAGCCAGCACACTACTAGTATAATCCAACATCAGCAGCACACTACTACACAACCACTATCAGCAGACACTACTAGCCAATCCAATCAGCAGCATACACTACTAGCACAATCCACTATCAGCAGCACACTACTAGCATAATCCAATATCAGCAGCAAACTACTAGCATAATCTAGTAATCAGCAGCACACTACTAGCACAATCCAATATTAGAAGCACACTACTAGCACAATCCACTATCAGCAGCACACTACTTGCACAATCCACTATCAGCAGCACACCACTAGCACAATCCACTATCAGCAGCACACAACTAGCACAACCCAATATCTCAGCACACCACTAGCACAATCCAGTATCAGCAGCACACAACACGGTCGACTTGTAGCTGGTTATGAGCCGACCCGTTGCTGGATGTTACTTCACGGGATGACATCTTAGAAGGTTGTCAAGCTGTGCCCCTTTTAAGGAGTAGTGCAGGGGAGGACAGGAAGGCGCCCCCCCCCAGCCTGCTCCACCAGGAGGTTTCCGATACTTCCTTAGAAAAATATTTAGCATCAAGCAAAATTTGGCTGAAGCTAAAGTGAAACCTGGACTAAATCCAGAAGAGGCTTCACAAAAGCTTCAGAGCGTGCAGGCCGGTCATCTCCAGGCTCATCTTACACACAGACTGATTCACTGCAGCCTGCTGTCTAGTGCTGAATAAGGAGTCGCGCAGTCCATGACTTCCCTTGTAGCTGACCCTGGTATCAGGAGGTAACAGGAGGGGCGATTCCAGCAGCAGGTGATGGGGACTTAAAAACCTCATTCACAGAAGTGTCTGCTGTGTGACTTTATACTACAGAGCAGCCTCACATCTCTCCTGGTTGGAGGGAAAATTACCCCTACAGCTGCCTGGTTACACAGTTCATAGAATGGAAATCAACAAGTTCTGTATAGACACTGACCTACTGGGAAATATAAGGTCTGCAGAATAGTGAGTGCAGCTCTGGGGTATAATACAGGATAAGTAATGTATGTACACAGTGACTGCACCAGCAGAATAGTGAGTGCAGCTCTGGGGGATAATATAGGATGTAACTCAGGATCAGTACAGGATAAGTAATGTATGTACAGTGACTGCACCAGCAGAATAGTGACGCAGCTCTGGAGTATAATACAGGATGTAACTCAGGATCATACAGATAAGAATGTATGTACAGTGACTGCACCAGCAGAATAGTGAGCGCAGCTTTGGAGGATAATACAGGATGTAACTCAGGATCAGTACAGGATAAGTAATGTATGTACAGTGACTGCACTAGCAGAATAGTGAGCACAGCTCTGAAGGATAATATAGGATGTAATGCAAGATCAGTGCAGGATAAGTAATGTATGTACACAGTGACTGCACCAGCAGAATAGTGAGTGCAGCTCTGGAGGATAATACAGGATATAACTCAGGATCAGTTCAGAAAATGTATGTACAGTGTCTGCACTAGCAGAATAGTGAGCGCAGCTCTGAAGTATAATACAGGATGTAACTCAGGATCAGTACAGGATAAGTAATGTATGTACAGTGACTGCACTAGCAGAATAGTGAGCGCAGCTCTGAAGTATAATACAGGATATAACTCAGGGTCAGTACAGGATAAGTAATGTATGTACACAGTGACTGCCCCAGGCAGAATAGAAGGCAGCTCTGAGATAATACAGATGTACTCAGGATCAGTACGGATTAAGTAAAATATGTACAGTGACTGCACCCATGCAGATAGTGATGCTCTCCTGAGGATAATATAGGATGTAACTCAGGATCAGTAATGTATGTACAGTGACTGCACCAGCAGAATAGTGAGCGCAGCTCGGGAGGATAATACAGGATGTAACTCAGGATCAGTAATGTATGTACAGTGACTGCACCAGCAGAATAGTGAGGTGCAGCTCTGGAGGATAATACAGGATGTAACTCAGGATCAGTAATGTATGTACAGTGACTGCACTAGCAGAATAGTGAGCGCAGCTCTGGAGGATAATACAGGATGTAACTCAGGATCAGTAATGTATGTACAGAGACTGTACCAGCAGAAGAGTGAGCGCAGCTCTGGAGGATAATCCAGGATGTAACTCAGGATCGGTACAGGATAAGCAACAATATTCAGTCTCTATATGTACATATTTAGGCCGTTTGCTCTCCTTATCTACATGGTTCAGATTGAAGAGACCGGATAATACAATGACCTCTCTATCAGTCTCTGGATTCCTGCAAATACCTTGAAGACCTTGATCTGGCAGCTGGCCGAGTGCAGATGATCCGTGTATTCTCCATTCTCATTTTGCTTGAAGGTGTCAATTTGGATCCTGAAGGGAACACCCTTCTCGCCCCCGTGCTTTCTAGGCGTGAACTCTGTGCTAATGCAGTGCACCTTTACATACAGAAGGACAAGGCTGTTATCACTGCTCTCACTGAAGCGTTCAGGAAGGATTTATAAGACTACAGAGGACAGGACAAGACACACGGAGCAGCCGGAGGCGAATGTAACCAACCTGGATGAAGGTCGAGGCTCGTTTGCTGGGATCCCACAAGAACTCCACAGTGTTCAGCTGTGTGGTGCTCGCGCGGGGATCCAATATGCCGACAGATAGTGGGATATCTGTGCAGGGAACATCAATCCAGGATGAGCGAATCAAAAGGTTTTAGGTTGAGGAGGGAGAAAAGTCAAGAGCAGAACAGACAGGTAGCCTCAGAGACATGAAGAAAAGTCCCCAGAATGGACACGTCTGGCACTCAAGGTTTGCGGTGCACCAAGCTCACGGAGGATTGCACTGACCTATGTCAAGAATGCGATCTCCGGGTCTGCTCCATCTCCAGCCTTCTAGCTGCTGATGCTCCGTGTACTGCAGACGCCGGTCATGGAAAACTACTCGTATGATGCTCTAAAATATGAGAAGGGAATCATCAGATGTTTGGACATATAATAGGTCACCTCCCCCAACAGAACCCCACAGCACGTGACCCACTTCCCCCAACAGAACACCAGAGAACTTGAGCCCGTCCCCCAACAAAACCACAGAGGACATCACCGCCGTCCCACAACGGAACCCCAGAGCATGTGACCGCCTTCCCCCAATAGAACCCCAGAGCATGTGACCCCCTTACCCCAACAGAACCCCAGAGCACGTGACCCCCTTCCCCCAACAAAACCCCAGAGCACGTGACCCTTCCCCACAAAACCCAGAGCATGTGACCCCCTTCCCCCAACAAAACCCCAGAGCACGTGACCCCCTTCCCCCAACAAAACCCCAGAGCACGTGACCCCCGTCCCCCAACAAAACCCCAGAGCACGTGACCCTCTTCCCCCAACACAACCCCAGAGCATGTGACCCTCCTCCCCCAACAGAACCCCAGAGCATGTGACCCCTCCCCCAAACAGAATAATAGAACCAGCACCCACCCCTCTCAATAGCACCATAACACCCCTCCCCCTCTCAAGAGAACTCTGGAGCCACCACCCGCTCCCCCTCTCAACAGAACCCTGGAGCCATCACCCGTTCCCCCTCTCAACAGAACCCTGGAGCCAACACCCGTTCCCCCTCTCAACAGAACCCTGGAGCCATCACCCGTTCCCCCTCTCAACAGAACCCTGGAGCCACCAACCCTTCCTCCTCTCAACAGAACCCTGGAGCCACCACCGCTTCCTCCTAAGAGAACCCTGGAGCCACCAACCCTTCCTCCTAACAGAACCCTGGAGCCTCCAACCCTTCCTCCTAAGAGAACCCTGGAGCCAACACTCCTAACAGAACCATGTGTCCCCTCCCCTGCCCCAACAGAACCCCAGAGCACATCACCCCCGTCGCCTACCTTGATATGTTTACTATTCGGCTCTTGGTATTCTCCCAATTTTCTGTTGTCAAGGAGGCGAATTTCATAAGACTGTCCTGGAACAAACGAGACCACACCGGGTTTAGCCTTCATCAGAAAGGAAGTTACTGATTTACTAACTAGATTTACTAGGTCACATTCCCTGAAAAGTCACACAGCTGCTTCTACTACGTATGGAAAGGAGAATATAAATATGGATATGAAGGACATGCGAGATCCACCGAACACAGCCATCTCCACACACCACGGACACAACACACGGACGGCCATAGACCACCTTACAGGGACAACAGCCATCTCCACACACCACGGACACAACACACGGACGGCCATAGACCACCTCACAGGGACGACAGCCATCACTACACACCATGGACAGATCCAGAACACAAGGGCGGCTGTAGACCACTTCACAGGGACAACAGCCATCTCCACACACCGCGGAAAGAACTAACGGGCGGCCATAGACCACCTCACAGGGACAACAGCCATCTCCACACACCACAGACAACACACGGGCGGCCATAGACCACCTCACAGGGACGACAGCCATCTCTACACACCATGGACAGATCCAGAACACAAAGGGTGGCCGTAGACCACTTCACAGGGACAACAGCCATCTCCACACACCGCGGACACAACAAAAGGGCGGCCATAGATCACCTCACAGGGCCAACAGCCATCTCCACACACCGCAGACAACACACGGGCGGCCATAGACCACCTCACAGGGCCAACAGCCATCTCCACACACCGCGGACACCACACACGGGTGGCCATAGACCACATCACAGGGACGACAGCCATCTCCACACACCACGGACATAACACATAGGCGGCCATAGACCACTTCACAGGGACAGATCCAGAACACACGGGCAACCGTAGACCACCTCACAGGGACAACCGCCATCTCCACACCCCGCGTACACCTCCAGAACACACGGGCGGCCATAGACCACCTCACAGGGATGACAGCCATCTCCACACACTGCAGACACAACACACGGGAGGCCATAGACCACCTCACAGGGACAACAGCCATCTCCACACACCGCGGACACAACACACGGGCGGCCATAGACCACATCACAGGGACGACAGCCATCTCCACACACTGCGGACACAACACATAGGCGGCCATAGACCACTTCACAGGGACAAATCCAGAACACACGGGCAACCATAGACCACCTCACAGGGATGACAGCCATCTCCACACACCGCGGACACCACACACGGGTGGCCATAGACCACCTCACAGGGACGACAGCCATCTCCACACACCACGGACACCACACACGGGCGGCCATAGACCACCTCACAGGGACAGATCCAGAACACACGGGCGGCCATAGACCCCCTCACAGGGACAACAGCCATCTCCACACACCACGGACAGAACACAATGGTGGCCATAGACCACCTCACAGGGACAACAGCCATTTCCACACACCGCAGACACAACACAATGGCGGCCATAGACCACATCACAAGGACGACAGCCATCTCCACACATCGCAGACACAACACAATGGCGGCCATAAACCACATCACAAGGACGACAGCCATCTCCACACATCGCTGACACAACACACTGTCGGCCATAGACCACCTCACAGGGACAACAGCCATCTCCACACATTGCAGACAACACACGGGCGGCCATAGACCACTTCACAAGGCTAAATCCAGAACACATGGGCGGCCATAGATCACCTCACAGGGACAACAGCCATCTCCACACATCTCTGACACAACACAATGGCGGCCATAGACCACCTCACAGGGACAACAGCCATCTCCACACACCGCAGACACAACACAATGGCGGCCATAGACCACCTCACAAGGCCAAATCCAGAACACATGGGCGGCCATAGACCCCCACAAAGGGACGACAGCTATCTCCACACACCGCGGACACAACACACAGGCGGCCATAGACCACCTCACAGGGACGACAGCCATCTCCACACACCGCGGACACAACACACGGGCGGCCATAGACCACTTCACAAGGCCAAATCCAGAACACATGGGCGGCCATAGACCACTTCAAAGGGACAGATCCAGAACACACGGGCGGCCATAGACCACCTCACAAGGCCAAATCAAGAACACATGGGCGGACATAGACCACCTCACAGGGCCAACAGCCATCTCCACACACCGCGGACAACACACGAGCGGCCATAGACCACCTCAAAGGGACAGATCCAGAACACATGGGTGGCCACCACCTCACAGGGACAACAGCCATCTCCACACACCACGGACACAACACACGGGCGGCCATAGACCACCTCACAAGGCCCAATCAAGAACACATGGGCGGCCCTAGACCACCTCACAGGGCCAACAGCCATCTCCACACACCGCGGACACAACACACGGGCGGCCATAGACCACCTCACAGGGACGACAGGCATCGCCACACACCCCTGACAAAACACACGGGCGGCCATAGACCACCTCTCAGGGACGACAGCCAACGCCACACACCATGGACAAAACACACGGGCGGCCATAGACCACCTCACAGGGACAACAGCCAACTCCACACACCGCAGACAACACACGGGAGGCCATAGACCACCTCACAGGGACGACCATTGCACCCACCAGTCCGGGGGCAACACGAGGGGCTCCATTCATAGCCTCAGACCAGACACGAGACAACCACCTTGTCACACATGACGGACACCCCACCGTAGCATCTGATGGACGGCAGTAGACACTTCCATGGGGGGAGAGACTTGATTATCGTCCAGATTGACGTTCGAGGCTCAGGCTGAGCGCTGACACCAAGTCAAACAACGCTTCATTTAAGAAGCTTAAGCCATAAAGTAAAAGATAGGGCGCTAATCCGCTCAGCCCCGGACACACGTGGCTCATTAGGTAATAAAGTGCCTGCGGAGCAGACTGTTCCAGGTAACAGGCTATTCCGCCCATCAGTGACAGAGGACTTGGCTATAAAATGTTTGATGCCTGTAATTAAAACTGGCACCGTGCAATTACTTTGTTTCCAGATCAGCGGCCAAGTCCTCTGCCAACTGCTGTAATCGAGACAAGATGGCAACGGCCTCAAACTAGTACCTGCTTGGGTCGGACCTCGCCTGTGAGCGAGCACCTACAGGCGAGCACATTATCCTTAGAGAGTCTCCACCTAAATTTATACAGGGACTGGCACACAAACGCCTCATCTGTTTCACAATCAGGTTGCTAAGGACACATTCTAACAGCTAGTAAACTCAGGCAGCAAATCCATAGCAACCAAGTAGATTCATTCATAGCAACAAGCAACAATAAGTTCTTACATAGCAACAAGCAACAATAAGTTCTTACATAGCAGTCAGTCCATCAGGTTCATTCATAGCAACAAGCAACAATAAGTTCTTACATAGCAGCCAGTCCATCAGGTTCATTCATAGCAACAAGCAACAATAAGTTCTTACATAGCAACCAGTCCGTCAGGTTCATTCATTGCATCAGTAAATTCTTATATAGCAACCAGTCCGTCAGGTTCATTCATAGCAATGAGTTCTTACATAGCAACCAGTCCGTCAGGTTCATTCATAGCTACAATAAGTTCTTACATAGCAACCAGTCAGTCAGGTTCATTCATAGCAACAGTAAATTCTTATATAGCAAAGCCATAGCAACCAATCCGTCAGGTTCATTCATAGCAACAATAACTTCTTACACAGCAACCAGTCCGTCAGGTTCATTCATAGCTACAATAAGTTCCTACATAGCAACCAGTGTCAGGTTAATAACAACCAGAAACCTTCTCTCACAATCTGATTACTAGGGATAGATTGTAACAACTAGTAAACTCAGGTAGCAAATCCATAGCAACCAAGTAGATTCATTCATAGCAACAAGCAACCTCATCTAGTTCACAATCTGGTTGCTAGGGATACATTGTAACAAATTGTAAATCTTTGTATGGCAAATCTATGGTAACCTGTGTGTCAGGTGTATTCATAGCAACAAGCAAATGTAAGTTCTTACATGGCAAATCCTTAGCAGCCAGTCTGTCACGTTCATTCAAAGCAACAAGTTCTTATATCAAAATCCACAGCAACCAGTCTGTCAGGTTCATAGCAACCATACAACTTATGTATCTCACTATATGTTTACTAGGGAAAGATTGTAACAACTAGGTAACAAATCCATAGCAACCAGTCTGCCAGGTTCATTCATAGCAACAAGAAGTTCTGATATGAAAATCCATAGCAACCAGTCTCAGGTACATAGCAACCATAAACAATATGGTTACCAGGGATAGATTGTAACTAAGCAACAAATCCATAGCAACCAGTCTGTCAGGTTCATTCATAGCACCAAGAACTTCTGATATGAAAATCCATAGCAACCAGTCTGTCAGGTTCATAGCAACCATAAACAATATGGTTACTAGGGATAGATTGTAACAACTAGGCAACAAATCCTTAGCAACCAGTCAGGTTCATTCATAGCAACCATTAACCTTACCTAGCTCACAATCTGGTTGCTAGGGATAGACTAACTACTAAACTTTCAAGTTTCAAATCCATAGCAACCAGTCTGTCAAGGGGACTCTGTCACGAGGGAGAATTACCAGTGAACCGGGAAGGCAGAGAACTGCAGCTCTATCTAGGTTTAGATGAAGGACGCTCTGTACGGACAGGACTACAAGTCACAGGACAGATCCAGGTATTATACGGCACATGCAGTCGTACCATGATTTAGTTGTGCATTCAATCCAGTCACTCCGACCAGGCACGACTATCCCCCAGACGTCACTGCTTCACCGCCAGGTCTGGCACTCTGTAGCACCCAGCTCGCCCACACGTCACCCGTGATTCTCCAATCACTGCAGCATGCCACACATTAAAGAAAAATAATAAAAAGAGTTACTGAGGTCTACTCATGAGGGTCATTAGCTGTGGATGCCTACGAGCAGGTCAATGAGAATGGACCCTCCTCCGGTATATGTCTCAATGCAAATAGGTTACAGGGAGAAAAGCAAAATAGATACCTGTGAGAAGGGAGTAATTTTAGCATCACCTCCACATGTTGTACATCAGGACTTTCTCTACCCACCCACCTACACAAAGGTAGCAGGGTGCAGGTTTCTGAGTATCACTCAAGCAGGCCAAGTCTTTCTCAAGTACAAGCTTTTCTCCACAGGGAAACAGGTGAAAGAAAACAGGTCAGAACTGGGAAAACAAAACACTCCCTCAGATATGCAGACACAACTACACAAAAATCATATAGAGCGGACGATGGAGAACGGTCCTGCAGAGAGACGGGGTCAGGTCATACACATAGTCTCCAAAAAATTGGGAATCTCGCAAGAGAACAGAGAGTGACTTTTGATCACTATATTGACTATTTTGCCATAGGCAAACAAACTCTATCAGTTCTCTATCTGTAAAAAACTAAAATGTAACTTTTATTATATACAACTCTTAACCTCTATACACACTATTTAAAAACCTGATTTCTAACCTCACCATTTAACCCTTTTTGCTTCTGAAAGAAGGAATAGCTCCTTTTCTTTTATCAAGTCTGGTGAAGCACCACCTATTAACAGGAAAGCCTTATATATACAGCAATTTATTAGCTCCAGTAAGGGATCCCAAGCCTCCTACTTAGGCAGTCCTCCCTAATCTCATGGACACAGAACAAATCAGGCCCCTTGTGACACCCTCTGCAGCGGGCGACACTTGTAGACAGAGGTGAGAAATCACAATTTAAAACGTCGTATCTAACCTCCCCAACATGTTTCACCAGCTAACCTGGCTTAATCAGGGGTTAGAGGTCCGATGGTGAAACATGTTGGGGAGGTTAGTTATGACGTTTTAAATTGTGATTTCTCACCTCTGTCTACAAGTGTCGCCCGCTGCAGAGGGTGTCACAATGGGGCCTTATTAGTTTTGTGTCCATGAGATTAGGGATGATTGCCCAAGTAGGAGGCTTGGGATCCCTTAATGGAGATAGTAAATTGCTGTATATATAAGGCTTTCCTGTTAATAGGTGGTGCTCCACCAGACTTGGTAATAGAAAAGGTGCTGTTCCTTCTTTCAGGAGCAAAAAGGGTTAAATGGTGAGGTTAGAAATCAGGTTTTTAAATAGTGTGTATAGAGGTTGAGTTATACGTAATAAAAGTTACGTTTTAGTGTTTTACAGATAGAGAACTGATAGAGTTTAAAATAGTAAATATAGAGGTCATACACATTACACTCTGGGATCCCCAGAAATGACTGCATGTCTACAAGGTGCAAGTCTCTGGCTTACTCCCCGGGGACGGCCACATGTCCGTTTCTTCAGAGTCCACTGAAAATCAAACTTTCGGGGCGCTAGTCCCCTCGGAGCTGCGGTTAGGAGAGGATTTCGCTCTCATTTGAGATTCCTCCGTTTGGTTTTAGATTTTTTTTCGGCTTCCCCCTGCTTCTTCAAGCTATCGGATCAGGTTTTAGAATTGAAAATCTGTAACTTATAACCCTGAAGAAACTCTGGTTTAGGTATAAATCGTGGGTAAAAGCTTGGTTCTCCTCCACACCAGGTGCTGGCCCGTGGCTCTCCACCCGCTCTGGAGCTACAACTCCGCATTATAGCCCCACAAGCCGGTGGAAAGCCTTCATGAGCCCCATTGAGACAGTCATTGCTGGGGAGTGTGAACACTGGCGACCGACAGGCCTGCTGCAACCAGAAGAGCAGGAACGGGATATGACAACTCGGTGCGGAGATGGAAACCTCGGTGCAACAAGCACCAGCTTCACCTCAGCACCGACTTGTTCATATACGTTCCGTCTCACGAGAAACTCTGCAAGAAAGTAAACGGTTATACTCCAAGTAGTAGCCACAGGGCAGAGACGCACTATAGGTAAAACCGTGACATGTTCCTGTATTCCCTGACCTAGCATGTACTTCCCTGCTCTTCCATGGGTGCAGAACCCACCTGCGGAGCGCGAACGTGTGACCGGTGATAATGGCCCTAACCAGCAAGCGCTATAGAAGTGCATCGGAAAAATGGAAGTCGTCTGAGAGGGTGTAATGTTCCCTGTGCATGCCAAAATGGCAACTGGCCTCAGAAAAGCTGGGTAGCAAGGTCAATGGCCTCCACCGATGGAGCTGCTGAACACCAAATCACTAACCACGAAAGACAGAAATCCAGAGTTATGAACGCTTAAAGGGAATGTATCCAGGACAAGAGGGTGTCCTCTATGCCTGGAGGAAAGAAGGTTTTTACAAAAACATAGAAAGGGATTCTTTACTGTAGGAGCAGTGAGACTGGAACTTTCTGCCAGAGGAACTTGTCATGGTGAATTCACTAACAGAGTTCAAAAAGGGTCTGGATACATTTCTAGATGTAATAATATAACAAGTTCTAGTGACCGGGATTCTGGAGAAGGGTCTGGAGACATTTCTAGATGTAATAATATAACAAGTTATAGTGACTGGGATTCTGGAGAAGGGTCTGGATACATTTCTAGATGTAATAATATAACAAGTTATAGTGACTGGGATTCTGGAGAAGGGTCTGGATACATTTCTAGATGTAATAATATAACAAGTTATAGTGACCAGGATTCTGGAGAAGGGTCTGGATACATTTCTAGATGTAATAATATAACAGGTTATAGTGACCGGGATTCTCGAGAAGGGTCTGGAGACATTTCTAGATGTAATAATATAACAAGTTATAGTGACTGGGATTCTGGAGAAGGGTCTGGAGACATTTCTAGATGTAATATAACAAGTTATAGTGACCGGGATTCTGGAGAAGAGTCTGGATACATTTCTAGATGTAATAATATAACAGTTATAGTGACTGGATTCTGGAGAAGGGTCTGGATACATTTCAAGATGTAATAATATAACAAGTTATAGTGACCAGGATTCTGGAGAAGGGTCTGGATACATTTCTAGATGTAATAATATAACAGGTTATAGTGACCAGGATTCTGGAGAAGGGTCTGGATACATTTCTAGATGTAATAATATAACAAGTTATAGTGACCGGGATTCTGGAGAAGGGTCTGGATACATTTCTAGATGTAATAATATAACAAGTTATAGTGACCGGGATTCTGGAGAAGGGTCATTGATCCAGGGATTTATTCTTATTTCCAGATTGGAGTAGGGAAGGAATTTCTTCCTAAAAATGAGGGAAATTGGCTTATACCTCATGGAGGGCGGGGGTGTTTGCCTTCTTCTGGATCAACACTATAGGACAACAGGCTGAACGTCTGTCTTATTTCAGTCTTACAAACTATGTATCTATGAAAACTTTGGTGAACTTTGACATACATGTCTCCCACGTGACTTCTTTAGGGGCCCCTAAGCTCCACGCATGATGAACATTGCAGCATGGGTCACAAGAAAACAACTGGTAGGGCCCTACAGGGTGGTCATCATAGTAAAATAGTGCAAGGACTGATGTTCCGCTTTACTGTTCACCATTGGACTTTAAACTAGTATCTGGTTGTGGCTCCTCAGCCCACCGAGCTGGGCCCTAAACACGAGTGCCTCAGTCACACAAGTATTGACACTTAAATATGGAACAATGAGGCTTAAGACTGGAGAGAGCTTTAATGGTAACACGTTGCGTTATGTTGGTTTTGGCCACTGGTTACAAATTCCATAAGATGCAAGAAGTGAAGCGTGAAGATTTAATCTGTGTCGGGGATCTGCATTACTTTGAGCAGGTTGACTTGTGGCTTTACAGATCAGCTGTGCCACAGCAAACTTCGTGACAATGGAGCATTGGACAGGCGAGGAGCTGGGAGGGTGGAAGGGTTGCGACACTCTTAAAAGACCTCAACGCTGTGGATAAACTCAACAGTTCTATGGAAGTGGTTAAATGAGGGACAGTGAAGCACAAGCGCTCTATTTACAATGCTCTACGCGGTCATGGAAGGTGGATTTATCTGGAGACTGTATGAAAACAGAACATGGCCGATGTTACAGCCTTGGAGCTGTGCCGAATAATCAGATACTGGATCCTACATCATCAGCTGGAACACAAACGGGTTAGAATATGAAACGTTACAACAGTACAATACAGGTCGGACACATGTGGCTCGATAGGTCAAACCAGTGCCCATAGCTGGACAGTGACAGGAGAACTAGCGAGCAGCACCAACATCTGGAGCCACCAGGATTGCACCAAGATCTGATTATAAAACATTTCTTAAGATAGGAACTCAGCAACAGGAATCTCTGACCTGGTCGGAGGGCTCCAAAATGTGCATAGCCAGCTTTATATGGTGGTAACTGCACAACACTAGAAGACTGAGAACTATAGAGGTTGTAGTATCTTCCAAGACAGCCAAAAAGCCAAACTTTTCAGCATTTCCCGACACTTTCTAAACCCCAAAGTGGTCAAGAGCATAAATCTGTCTTGCAAAAAGATGTAATGTCAACATAAGAGCTGAGGATCCGAGGATGAGGAGCCGGAGGGAATTCGACCCAACATGTAGACACCAACAGTCCCGTTGGTGCATTGGCCAGATGTCCAGCACTTGTGCCAAAAAACTAGATTCTTGGGAAACAATTGGGTGTACTCTATTTAAAGTGATGGGCAGACATTGAGGGGCAGAAGCTAGATCAGTGCTGGAAGGTGGGCTCCTGCTCCCATCCACCATCGTTGGTGTGTGCATCTATTTCCTTCAATAGCTCATGCATAAGTCTAAATCCTGTAGGTGGGTAATAAAAAGTGTTAATTTCATACAAACAGCAGAGACTTCATTCTACATGGTCAATAGGGTCTTCTACTGCATGCAGCAAAGGCAGGGGGAGCGCTGCCCACTTACCTTGGTTGAGATAGGTCAAGGTTTCATCATGCAGTTTGATAGCGGGAGAAGTGGCTGCACATAGGACATACTGGAAGGGGGGCAGCTTTGCCTCCGTTTCAGGGGAGAGATGATGATGTTCCTCTTGCTTAAAGATGGGTAATGTTAGGACGTCACTACAAAGAAGAAGAGCAGCGTCAAATCCCCGGCCCGATACAGGTGAAGCGCCCCGCACAACTTATCAACGCGGGACCACCCAACACCGATGATAAAGAACCACATCAACCCAAAATGGAAGCTATAAAAGACCAATTAACTTTTAGGAGCGAGTGAGAAGAGGCGCAAAATCAAAACCATTCCCCGTCCGAGACACGTGAGGCGCCACCTCACACCTTATCAACGTGGGACCACCCAACACCGATGATAAAGAACCACAACAACCCAAAAAGAAACCTATAAAAGGCTTCAACTCCCGTTTAGGAGCGAGAGAGAAGAGGCGCAAAATCAAAACCATTCCCGGCACGAGCCGACACCTGGGGGGAATCAGGGAGAAACTCGAGATCCGATGCAAGGTTTTTTTTTCTCTAAAATTCCTGTAACTCTAGATACGTTCAAATCTGATGACGTCACCCCCGGCCCCAAGTCTCATTTCGACGGGCCCTTACTCAGCAGGACGCCTCGCAGAAAGACTTAATCCACTTTATTATGCAGATCCGACGTTACCAGGAACATTGGCAGCATAATCCCCCTGCAGGATCCCAACTTCATCAACATCCCGGCTTTAAGGCTCTTATTCCCCCCCTCCCACCCCCTTTAACGCTCCGATGTTTGCATCATTAGCAGAAAGTTGACTTTCCGCATAACTTGTATAATCCAGAACATCGTGAAGATTGATGTTGGCCGCCCATGTGTAAATGAAACACGTTTAACGAAAATGTGACTACCCTCGGCAGGATCGATCCGGTTCAAGCAAGAGCTGAAACTGATATATTACCCAGAATGCAGCCGGGCATGTACTTTCTGACTCCCTGACGTGATCACAGACCTTATTTTAGTCTTTAACACCCAAATTTGAACACACGCAACCTAGAGAGAGTCTTTATTAAAGGGACAGAGCCCCAAAAAAACCAACGAAGCTGTGCTGCCGTCTCAGAGCCCCGGTGTCCTCTGCATGGCACGGACCTGTCTAGTTCTAGGTTTGGCACCCAATTTCATGGTGGCTTCAGGATACTTTATTTTTGGAACGTCCAATCTCGAGAGCATTGAAGTTATTTTTTATTCTAAAAATCAACCAAAAGATGTTCTGACAACCCTCTACTACCTGGGTCTGGACTCGCCTGTCCCGCTGCAGCCAGTGTCCACGCCAGGTCCCCTTACAGGTGACCTCACTTTTATTGTTCATGTGACCGCTGGCCTTAGTGGTCATGTGCCATAAACGCAAGCAGAGACTGCTGAGGAAAGCGAGCCATCACGTGAGCCATGAACGCGAGGTCACCTCTTAGGGACCAGGCGTGGACGCTCCAAGACACTAGAACGGCGGCAGCAGCGGCGGCACAGGCAAGTAGAAGGGCATTTTTACTTTAAGCCAGACCCAAGGAGCAGGGGCTTTACAGAAAACTTTGGAAAACATTTTGAAAGAATCAAATGGTTAATTTTAAAAATAATTTTTTTCAATGTTCTAGAGATTGGAAAATCCAGAAAGAAATAAAGTATCACAATAAAATTACCCTAAAATTAGGCGCCAAATCCAGAAATTGGACAGATCCCCGACATGCAACCAGCACTGAATACTGAGCTCCCACCATAGACAGGATACTCCAAAGTCTGAGAGGTGTGGGTCCCAGAGGTGGCACCTATCTCAGGAACTGGCCCCCGAAAGTAACAGCCGTCTGGAGAGCGGCCGCGCTTGCACAGTTAGGCTATGTTCACACGGCTTAAAACTGGACGTATTTCAGTCCGTAATTACGCGCCGGAGTGCGCAAATTACGGGCTGTAAACGACCGAGTCATTACGGTAATCCACAGTTCTCATAGAGAACTATGGATTATGTCTCCTCTCCCTGCTCGGCGAATACGCCGCGGGGGAGATAAGGGACATGTGAATTACCAGCGGCGTATACGCGCCACTGGTAATGCAAGTTTATGGGCCGGCGAGGTGCCGGCCCCACGGCGTAATTGCGGGGCGTAATTACGCCCTGCAAATACATTGTGTGAACCTAGTCTTAAAGGGCGTTCACAAGGCATTTGTTAAATACATTTTTGGGTACGTTTTTTATGTACCGATAAACGGACCCCAAAACGTATTTGACAATGTTCAGGTGGGATTCTACTGATTTCAATGTAAAATACGTGTGTTCGTGCAGACGACACGTGTTTTACATTGCGCAAAACGGATGCGTTCAGAGAATTGAGCTGTCAATTCTTGAGCCGTTTTAAGCATTGAAAAGCCCATAGAAACCATTGGGATCCATTTTTGCAGTCCGGAAAACGCATCCAAAAACGTACAACACTTTGTGGTAAGTTTTTGGATACGTTTAACACTATACGTTTTATGTATCCAAGACGCTGTGTGAACGTACCCTTACTCTCCATTCTGTTCTATGTTCCGAGCAGAGCTGAACATTCCGCTCCCTTGGGCTCGGAACTCCCATAGAACAGAATGGAGAGAAACTGTGCACGGGCGGGCGGCTCTCCAGAGTGATCTAGAGCTTTCGGGAGATAAGTGAGGGTCCCTGCACCGATCCGGCTTTGATGGCGCATCCTAGCGATAGAGGTCTTTATCAAAGCCCTTGGCTGGAGTCCAGAAGGTTCACAGACCTGAACGAGACACCGAATCCTTACCCAGACCCATTCTGCACCACCATCGATGCATTATACAATACAGAGGACATCTCCTATCAACAACGTGCGACACAATGAGGTCAAGAGGCCAGCACTATACAGCGCCTCTGTATACCAGGACAACTTCCCCTATAGCTAGACTGACCAACCAGAGGATTCTCCGGGGAGTCCAAGCTCTCCCACAAGGACGTACACCTCCTGAGGTCTAGCAAAAGAAAACCCAAGAAGAACCAACCACCACATATCCTACTGCACCTGACATGTGCAAACATTAATTGAAAGTGGCCCTTGCTGATGTCCTGTACAGAATAATGTACCCAGGTGGGCCCAAGGAAGTTCAGTCTGGTACTGGCTGGATTCATGTAAGAGAGTGGAGGACAATTCACCCCATTTCCAGCAGATATTGCAGAGGTGTCCTCCATCATGTAACCTACTGACAGAACCTCCAGCTGCTGCGCAATGAGGACCAACGGAAGACTATTCAGTGCAACCTGAATCTCAAACATGAAATGACCCTTAAAGTGGTGTTCTCGCCATGCTGAGCCATGCTGCCAGCTTCAGGCTCCCACTTCCTGTTCAGGCTGTGGGCGATTCTACAGCTTCAGGCTCCCCACTTCCTGTTCAGGCCGTGGGTGGTTCTACAGCTTCAGGCTCCCCACTTCCTGTTCAGGCAGTGGGTGGTTCTACAGCTTCAGGCTCCCCAATGACTGTTCAGGCCGTGGGTGGTTCTACAGCTTCAGGCTCCCCACTGCCTGTTCGGGCCGTGGGTGGTTCTACAGCTTCAGGCTCCCCACTCCCTTTGTTCAGGCCTGGGGTGGTTCTACGCTTCAGGCTCCCCACTGCCTGTTCAGGCCCGTGGTGGTTCTACAGCTTCAGGCTCCCCACTGCCTGTTCAGCCGTGGGTGGTTCTACAGCTTCAGGCTCCCCACTGCCTGTTCAGGCCGTGGGTGGTTCTACAGGTTCAAGCTCCCCAATGCCTGTTCAGGCTGTGGGTGGTTCTATAGCTTCAGGCTCCCATTTCCTGTTCAGGCAGAAGTGATTGACATTTCAGCTCGGCTATCCCTTAATGAACCTGTTAGAGGGACATAAGTAATGGAGTCTAAACAGCAGGGCACGATGCTACAGAGCTCTAAAGGGTTACAGTTTATCAGTAAGAAATAAACAATATATCGTGCTGCTGATAAGACCCAGCATGAAGTGACACCATCCCAGCCACTACAAGAGCAGAGAGGTGGCCGGTAACTTAGGGAAGCTTATTTACAGAAGCAGGAGATAAGAACTGTTCTAACTCTGAGAGGAAACAAAATCAGAACAGCGATGTATTTGGTAATGGTCTTTATTTCGCTTTGTCGACATGATAAAAGCGGGTCAATGTGGTGAGGGCGCCCCTTTAAAGGTGACGCACAGCGGACTGGCCTGGAAAGGACTTTTTTTTTAAAATTTGTGCACATTGAATGCATCTTCCTCCCCTGATTATTAAATCATTTATCCTATTAATAATCCCATAGGCTTCTGCAGCCACCACCAGCCCAGCTGGGATTTCCGGAGCACCCGAAACGCTCTGGTTACCACAAGGTTCTGCTTTTCCCATCATGTCTGAGAACATTAGGAGCCATTACACGGTGTCAGGCCGGTTATCACACAGATCTTCCCCTATCGGAGCCAGATTTCATCTGTGGGACACAGAGGTGACGGGAGGTCACCGTGCGTTTTGGGTCATGCCAGATGAGGACACAGACGCTGGCAGCACACGAGTCCTGGCAAGTGGCCTCCGCCCTGATGGAGGATGAAGGACAGAAATAGATCTGGCAATAGGCATGGAAAAGTCTAGTTTCAGTTGCATCAGCCCAAAACTCTGCCAAACACCATGGGAAATCAGTAACGACCAGCAAAGATGGAGACCGCTCCCCAGCAAGAGCTTATTGAGGGGGTTAAACCAGATTGGGTAAAAAAAAAAGATGGCCGCTTTCTTCCAAAAACAGAAGCACACCTGTCCACCGGTTATAGATCAGATTGCAGCTTATAGGGACACCTCTGCCAGAAAGGGGTTTTGTAATTTTGACAATGTCCCCACTGAGGCCAGCTCATAGCTCACTCCAAGCCAGCCTCAGACAACCGGCAGATGGCTGCGCTTGTGCTATATTCGGGGCAGTCATAGAAGTAATCAGGAATAGCCACGCAGGCGCAGTCATCTCCCCATGTTTTGACGCCACCTCGTAACAAGCTAAGAACCAGTCTCAGGGGGAACTTTACCAACTAGCAAAACCCCCTGAAAACTCATCGAAATAAATAAGGCCAAGCTGCAATACCAGCTACACCCTGTGGACAAGTGTGGCCCTGTTGTTTTTGGAAGAAAGTGCTTATGCTTGTCCAACTCTGGAATACCAGAGAACGCTACTGGACCCCACAGCCAAAGAAACTATCCAATAGCATATAAGGGATATATCAATTCAAGAGCTTGTGGGCCACCTGCACCCAAAGAGCCCCGGAGTGACTACACCCTATGGGTGCACCCGGCAGAATGACAAGGTGCTCGCAGATGACTGCACCGAGGAGACACGATCGAAGGAAATCCTCAAGTGCAGCCTAAGGGCCAGGTGCCAACAGGAGGTTTAGAGGGAAAGTTCAAGTTGCAAATTCACAGTCATCACAGATTTACTCGACATAGCGGTGTCTGCAGGACAAGGCATGAACAATGTACGGCCCCACTGACACTGTCCCGATATCCACTGCCGAGCCATAAGGATCTACAGGACATGGCATGAACAACGTACGGCCGCACTGACACTGTCCTGATATCCACCGCCGCTGCTGAGCCATAAGGATCTACAGGACACGGCGTGAACAATGTACGGCCCCACCGACACTGTCACGATATCCACCGCCGCCGCTGAGCCATAAGGATCTACAGGACACGGCGTGAACAATGTACGGCCCCACTGACACTGTCACGATATCCACCGCCGCTGCTGAGCCATAAGGATCTACAGGACACGGCGTGAACAATGTACGGCCCCACTGACACTGTCCCGAAATCCACCGCCGAGCCATAAGGATCTACAGGACACAGCG
Source organism: Phyllomedusa bahiana (assembly GCA_025379985.1). Classification (NCBI taxonomy): domain Eukaryota; kingdom Metazoa; phylum Chordata; class Amphibia; order Anura; family Hylidae; genus Phyllomedusa; species Phyllomedusa bahiana. Next base: position 66,154 of record JAODAL010018149.1, read on the forward strand.
TGAACAAAGTACGGCCACACTGACACTGTCCCGATATCCACCGCTGAGCCATAAGGATCTACAGGACACAGCGTGAACAATGTACGGCCACACTGACACTGTCCCGAACTCCACCTCTGAGCCATAAGGATCTACAGGACACAGCGTGAACAACGTACGGCCCCACTGACACTGTCACGATATCCACCGCCGCTGCTGAGCCATAAGGATCTACAGGACACGGCGTGAACAACGTACGGCCCCACTGACACTGTCCCGAAATCCACCGCCGAGCCATAAGGATCTACAGGACACGGCGTGAACAACGTACGGCCCCACTGACACTGTCCGAAATCCACCGCCGAGCCATAAGGATCTACAGGACACGGCGTGAACAACGTACGGCCGCACTGACACTGTCCCGAAATCCACCGCCGAGCCATAAGGATCTACAGGACACGGCGTGAACAACGTACGGCCCCACTGACACTGTCCCGATATCCATTGCTGAGCCATAAGAATCTACAGGACACGGCGGTGAAACAATGTACGGCCGCACTGACTGTCCCGATATCCACCGCCGAGCCATAAGAATCTACAGGACAGGGCGCGTAAAAAAAAACATCGGCCCCACTGACATGGTCCCGAAATCCACCGCCGAGCCATAAGAATCTACAGGACACGGCGTGAACAACATACGGCCCCACTGACATGGTCCCGAAATCCACCGCCGAGCCATAAGGATCTACAGGGACCCCCAGCGTGAACAACGTACGGCCGCACTGACACTGTCCCGATATCCACCGCCGCTGCCGAGCCTTAAGGATCTACAGGACACAGCGTGAACAATGTACGGCCGCACTGACACTGTCCCGATATCCACCGCCGAACCATAAGAATCTACAGGACACGGCGTGAACAACGTACGGCCCCACTGACACTGTCCCGATATCCACCGCCGAGCCATGAGGATCTACAGGACACGACGTGAACAATGTACGGCCGCACTGACACTGTCCCGAAATCCACCGCTGAGCCATAAGGATCTACAGGACACAGCGTGAACAACGTACGGCCCCACTGACACTGTCCCGATATCCACCGCCGCTGCCGAGCCTTAAGGATCTACAGGACACAGCGTGAACAATGTACGGCCGCACTGACACTGTCCCGATATCCACCGCCGAGCCTTAAGGATCTACAGGACACAGCGTGAACAACGTACGGCCCCACTGACACTGTCCCGATATCCACCGCCGAGCCATAAGGATTAAGGACACGGCATGAACAATGTACGGCCGCAACTGACACTGTCCCGATATCCCCCCGCGAGCCATAAGGATCTACAGGACCGGCGGATGAACAATTGTACGGCCGCACTGACACTGTCCCGAAATCCCCCCGCTGACCCCATAAGGATCTACAGGACACAGCGTTGAACAATGTACGGCCCCAATGACACTGTCCCGATATCCACCGCCGTCCCGACCCTTTTAAGGATCTACGGGGACACAGCGTGAACAACGTACGGCCGCACTGACAGTGTCCCGAAATCCACCGCCGAGCCTTAAGGATCTACAGGCCCACAGCGTGAACAACGTAGGGGCCCCACTGACACTTTTCCCGATATCCCCCGCCGCGCCATAAGGATCTCCAGGACACGGCGTGAACAATGTACGGCCGCACTGACACTGTCCCGATATCCACCGCCGAGCCATAAGGATCTACAGGACACGGCGGGGAACAATGTACGGCCGCACTGACACTGTCCCGAGATCCACCGCCGAGCCATAAGAATCTACAGGACACAGCGTGAACAACATACGGCCGCACTGACACGGTCCCGATATCCACCGCCGAGCCATAAGGATCTACAGTGATCAGAATAAAGAAAAAATGGACCCGGCGCACGTGTTGAAGAAAAGCCCGAGCTAAAGGCTTTTTGATTTAAAAAAGTATTTATTCTTAAAAAGTGCAGGATATTATTCTCGCACCATTAAAAAAAAAACATGCAAATTAAGACTTGACGCGTTCGCGCGTGTGCCCGCGCTTCATCAGAAGTAAACCTTTGAAAAAAAACGGCACAATATATAAAATATGACGTTTAAAGATAATTGGTTGCACAGGTGAATGCGTGTTCGAAAACACAGACAATGGGAAAGATCGAAATGTCAATAAAAACGGTGAGGAATCGTGGAAAGAACAGGGGAAAAAAGGATGAGTGTGGTCCTATAGCCGACTATCGATGTTTGCTGAAAAAAAACTATAATAAAACCATGAAATGTGTTTTTATACAAAGGTGCTGAGGGGAAGGGATAGGGGTGTGTGTGTAGATAATCACTTACCAATGGGGCAAATGAAGAAAAGATCAAAATTAAACTTTTTAAAGTGTAAAAAAGATGGCCAAGGGAAAGTGGGGGGGGAATATGAAAAAAAACCAATCGGTTAATTTTAAAATTTTAAAACAGAAAGGCGCTAGAATTTAGAGATCGGCCCCCCAAGAGTTTTCCATTTTCCTCCAAATGTGATCAATTGGGTTTAGAATGTAAGGGGGCAGATTTAAACCCGGCCCAAATAGGGTTCTAAGGGTACGTATGTGTTTTGGATGTGCTAGTAGGGGTATTTAAATGGTCCAATCACGAAAAAGATAAAATAAAAGGGTTGTTTGGGTTTTACTGTCCCCCCCGGGGAAAGAAAAATGGCAAAGGGGAAAATGCGAGTTACTCCTTTGGGAGTGGATGAGGATTTTGTTTAGAGTTTCCCCCAAAAACTGTATTTATTGGAAAGGGGGCGTCCAAGCGATACATTGAGATATTCAAAAACCAAAGGTTACCATCCAAAAAATAGCTAGATGGGTACCTCTGCTTGCCTAGAATTTTTACATAGTATCGTATAGAGGACGTCTATTTAGTTGGGATTATTGTTTCTTGAACAATGGGGCGGTCTATTGGGGAGCTGTGGATAACGCTTCCTCTATAACTCGTAGTTGGGAATAAAATTCGAGAGTAAAAGTATGGACTGACACAGCGCCCTGGTCTCCCCCGGACGCCATTCGCTCTAATCCCCGACTATCACGATTGTGTCCGACACAAAGAGTTAACAGACGTGAAACAGCAGACGTCATCCAAACAAGACAACCGAAAACAAGACGGGGGCTAGATCCATAGACGGGGAGTAGGGCTTATTGTCCCTCTGTTCCCTGCTTTGGTTTGCGTTAATTTGGGGAGAGCGGGCACCCCCAAAAGAACCCATCAGCGACCCCCCAAGGGGTCTGCCAGTTGCGTCTATCAAAGGGGCGTCACTGAGGTCTACCAGGGGGCCCCGCATGCCCCGCCCCTTATTGTTGTGGGGTCTTCTGTGCGATTTTTTTGGGAGCGCCCGCTTTTTTTGATGAAAGGTCTCCTGGACCACCTGGTCCTGCTGTTCTCTATTCACATGTAGAGCTGGATCCTCTTTAACCAGCGGTAACTGGGTCTTATAAGTTTAAGCAAACTCCAAAAATCCTAAAAATCATGCAAGGGATTATTTTTGGAGAAACCGGCTACATTTATACATAGATCCCTACAGGTAAATATTGGGATACCCGACCGATGGGGGTGAATAACGCCAGACAGGAAGAAAGGGCCATTGTGTGGAGAAGATGGAGAAATCCCAAAATACAGCACACGGCCGTCATTCCCACTCCCCCGGGACCATCCCCAGCTTCACCGGAGCCCTGAACGTCCGTCGTGGCCGGGACCATGGTGGTTAGGTGTTGTGGTCAGTCCACAGTCAGAGCCCCAGAGATCAATGTTCACCAGTGCAATCTATGGACTCCATGTTTGTTTGACCAATCTGCCCTATTGACCCCGGAGCATCTGTGCCTCTGATAACCCCTGAGCTCCAGGTATTTGCTTTCAGGGGTCAGGGTCCCGATTTCCATAATACAATCTCATGACCAAGATAAAGCTCACTTGATGGGATTTGTGTGCGTTGTAGATGTAAGGGACCCGGGGGGATGAAGGAACCTCGGTCACGGTCTTTAAAGCCAGGGGCCCCCCCACCGGCCGGCACAGTCCCCAGAGCCCAGGTGAGGGTCACAGCAGCCGGCCCCGAGCCAGGTGGGGGGTCCGCAGCAGCCGGGCCCGAAGGCCCGGGGGGGGGGGGGGGGGGCAGCAGCCCGGGCCCCACGGGGGGCCCCCGGCGGGGGGGGCCGCAGCCGGCCCGACGGGCCCCCGGTGGGGGGCACAGCGCGGCCGACGCGGCCCCAGGTGGGGGGGCACAGCAGCCGGCCCCAGCGGCCCCAGGTGGGGGGGAAGGCCGGGCCCGGGCGCGGGGCCCCGAAACCCCGGTGGGGGGGGGCCCGCAACCGGCCCGACGCGGCCCCAGAGCCCAGGTGGGGGGCACAGCAACCCGGCCGCGCGGCCCCCCGAGCCCCGGTGGGGGGCCCCGCAACCCGGCCCCACGCCGCCCCAGGCCAGGTGGGGGGACAGAACCCACCCCGGACGCCGCCCCAGAGCCCAGGGGGGGGGCGCGGGCCCCGGGCCCGCGGGGGCCCCAGGTGGGGGGGCACAGCAGCCGGCCCGACGCGGCCCCCAGGTGGGGGGCACGCAAGGGCCCCGACCCCCGCCCCGACCCCAGGGGGGGGGAACAGAAACCGGCCCGACCCCCCCCGGGCCCCAGGTGGGGGGACAGAAAAACGGCCCCACGCCCCCCCAGACCCCAGGTGGGGGGACAGAAAAGGGCCCCGACCCCGCCCCGGGGTGGGGGGCACAGAAACCCGGGCCCCGACGCGGCCCAGAGCCCGGTGGGGGGCACCACCGGCCCGGGCCCCCGCCCCCCAGACCCAGGGGGGGGCACATCAGCCGCCCGAGCGCCCCAGAGCCCATGTGGGGGGCACAGCCCCGGGCCCCAATGGGGCCCCCAGGCTGGGGGCCACCTTAAAGAGCCAGTATGATCTTCGAAATAAATTTTAAATCATTAAATGGAAAAATCTGAAATTTGTAAAAAAACTTTTTTTTTTTCAATTCCTTGATATTTGTAGAAATCGCGAAAAAAAACTCGGAGGTCGTCATCCCGGGAGGGGGTCCTTTTCACAGAGAGAAACCAAAAACCCCTGGCGGGGCTGGCACGGGAAAAGCAGCGATCCATACACAAGGTATGAGCACGTGCAGGGGCCCCAGGGAGGAGGACACAGGACGGCACCCGGCCCCTTTATTAGTATTAAAACCCAAAGGAGGGTGAAGTGAAGTCGGTGACGGGTCAGGTGTGACCGAGCCCTCCCTGCAGGATCAGAGTGGAGCCGTCACTTTGTATCTCTGAGAGGATGGTTGGACCCTACAAGTAAACAAGCCCTCAGTGTTTATGGTCAGGGTTTCATTCCTTTCAGTTTTTTCAATATAAAAGTCAAAATTTAAAGGCGCTGAGATCAGTAAACAGCACAAAACCCTATCCCAGCAGCAGGGCACTAACAGCACATAGGGACCCCCAGGCAGCCCCCCCCCCCCCGGCGGCGGTAGAGCAAAGCAGCAGTAACCCCCCCCCCCCGGCAGGTAGAGCCCCCTCCGGCAGCGGTAGGCCCCCTCCCGCGGGTTTTAGAGCCCCCCCCCCGGAGCGGTGGGCCCCCCCTCCGCAGCGGTGACCCCCCCTTTCCCGGCAGGGGTAGACCCCCCTCCCGCAGCGGTAGAGCCCCCCGGCAGGGTTTAGAGCCCCCCCCCGGCGCTTTTTAGAGCCCCCCCCCCCGGGCAGCGTGGCCCCCCCTCCCGGCAGCGGTAGAGCCCCCCTCCCGGCAGTAGTAGAGCCCCTCCCGATAGTAGAGCCCCCTCCCGGCGCAGTGGCCCCCCCACCCACGCAGTGGCCCCCCCCCCCGGGCAGCAGTAGAGCCCCCCCCCCGGCAGCGTAGAGCCCCCTCCCGGGCATAGAGCCCCCTCCCGGCAGAAGTAGACCCCCCCCCGGCAGGGGTTGAGCCCCCCCCCGGGCAGCAGTAGAGCCCCCCCCGGGGCAAGATAGAGCCCCCCTCCGGCAGTAGTAGAGCCCCCCTCCCGGCAGCAGTAGAGCCCCCCTCCCGGCAGCAGTAGAGCCCCCTCCCCAGGGGTAGGCCCCCCTCCCGGCACGTAGGCCCCCCCCGGCAGCAGTAGAGCCCCCCCCGGGGTAGAGCCCCCTCCCGGGCAGCAGTGAGCCCCCCTCCGGGGCAGTAGAGCCCCCCCCCCGGCGCAGTGGGCCCCCCCTCCCGGCAGCGGTAGAGCCCCCCTCCCGGCAGCAGTAGAGCCCCCCTCCCGGCAGGAGTAGAGCCCCCTCCCGGCAGAAGTAGAGCCCCACTCACCGCAGGTAGCTGCCGCCCGGGTGCTGGTTGTAGTGCTCAGGCTGCGTGTGCCAGAAGAGCATTTTCAGCAGAAGCGGATTGAGCTACTGGTCACTGAGCATGAGACGATCCAGAGCGGCCCCGGGGCTGCCCCTACCGCGCGGCGATCCCCCAAACGGCGCCGCCTGCCCGGCCAGCGCACAGCGGACCGGACACAGCGACACCGGCTCCGACCCTGCCCGGACACAGCGACACCGGACCCGGCTCCGACCCTGCCCGGACACAGCGCTAAGGGGGCCCCGACCGAACCGCACTGCGCCCGCGACACTGAGCGACTGCCCCGCCCCGGCCCGGCCCAACGCTTATATACCCGCCCGCCCCCGGCGTGTTTGGTACGCCCGGGAAAGTCATTCATACAGCTCCTCCCCCCGGGCGGGGAAAAGTGAGGTGGGGGGGCCAGGCGTGCCTGCGTAAAAACCCCAAGGGTGCGGAGCCCCCGGGGGAGGAGGAGCCTCAGGTGTGTGGTGCTTAGGAGGGGGGCCCCGGTGTAGTGTTCTTGGAGAGGAGGCCCCGGGTGTAGTGGCTGTAAGGAGAGGGCCCCCAGGTGTAGTGGTGCTATAGGAGAGGGCCAGTGTGTGGTGCTATAGAGGAGGGGGCCCCAGGTGTAGTGTCTGCTTTGAGAGGGGGCCAGGTGTAGTGGTGCTTAGAGAGAGGATCCAGGGGTAGTGGTGCTATGGAGGGGGCCCGGGTGTAGGGGCTATAGAGAGGGAGCCCCCCGGGTGTGTGGCTGCTATGAGAGAGGGCCCAGATGTAGTGGTGCTATGAGAGAGGGGCCCGGGGGTAGTGGCTGCTATAGAGAGAGGAGCCTCAGGTGTAGTGTCTGCTATAGAGAGAGGAGCCTCAGGTGTGTTGTTGCTATAAAAGAGGGGGCCCCAGGTGTAGTGGCTGCTATAGAGAGAGGGGCCCCGGGTGTAGTGGCTGCTATAGAGAGAGGGGCCCCGGGTGTAGTGGCTGCTATAGAGAGAGGAGCCCCGGGTGTAGTGGCTGCTATAGAGAGAGGAGCCCCGGGTGTAGTGGCTGCTATAGAGAGAGGAGCCCCAGGTGTAGTGGCTGCTATAGAGAGAGGAGCCCCAGGTGTAGTGGCTGCTATAGAGAGAGGAGCCCCAGGTGTAGTGGCTGCTATAGAGAGAGGGGCCCCAGGTGTAGTGGCTGCTATAGAGAGAGGATCCCAGGTGTAGTGGCTGCTATAGTGAGAGGGGCCCCGGGAGTAGTGGCTGCTAAAGAGACAGGGGCCCCAGGTGTAGCGGCTGCTATAGAGAGAGGACCCCCAGGTGTAGAGGCTGCTATAGAGAGAGGAGCCCAGGTGTAGTGGCTGCTATAGAGAGAGGAGCCCAGATGTAGTGGCTTCTATAGAGAGAGGAGCCCCAGGTGTAGCGGCTGCTATAGAGAGAGGAGCCCGGGTGTAGCGGCTGCTATAGTGAGAGGATCCCAGGTGTAGTGGCTGCTATAGAGAGAGGGGCCCCGGGTGTAGTGGCTGCTATAGAGAGAGGAGCCCCAGGTGTAGTGTCTGCTATAGAGAGAGGAGCCCCGGGTGTAGTGGCTGCTATAGAGAGAGGGGCCCCGGGTGTGTAGGGCTGCTTAGAGAGGGGGCCCCCCCCGGTGTAGGGCTGCCATAGAGAAGGGGCCCAGGTGTAGGGCTGCTATTGAGAGATGGGCCCCAGGTTTTGCCCGCTATAGAGAGGGAACCCAGGTGTGGGCCCCTGCTTTTGGAGAGGACCCCCGGTTTTGTAGGGCTGTATAGAGAGGGGGCCCGGTGAGGGGTGCTATAGGAGAGGAGCCCCGGTTTTGTAGGGTGCTATAGAGAGAGGAGCCCGGGTTTGTGGCCCCGGGCTATGGGGAGAGGAGCCCGGGGTAGGGGCTATAGAGAGGGGAGCCTCGGTGTAGTGTGCTATAGAGAGAGGACCCCGGTTTGTGGGCTGTATAAAGGGGAGCCCCGGGTAGGGCTGCTATAGAGGGGAGGACCCCCAGGGTAGGGGCTTTAGAGAGGGAGCCCCGGTGTGGGCTGCTATAGAGAGAGGAGCCCCAGGTGTAGGGCGTATAGGAGAGGACCCCCAGGTGTACGGCCAGTGCTTTATCGAGGGATGACCAGTGCCATAAGAGCAGACAACCACTGCCATGGGGGGGGACGCCGTGCCAGGGTTTTGGGAAAAACCTTTGGAGATCTTTCAACCCGGCAATGAAAGGTCATAGGTTGGTTCTAGTCTTATTTCTTCCTTGACATTTACCGTCCCCCGATCAGGTGAGTACACTTATCTGCTGCAACTGCACAGAGCTCTCCTGACCACCTGGGCCGAGGTCACAAAGGGCTAGTCCAAAAGGGTTGGGTTTTCTTGCTTCTCGACCTTCCCGTCCCCAGTTTGGGGGGGTGAAGCGTTGTGCAGAGAGTGTTGGTGCCTCCTTCTGGTTTGCTGCAGCTCTCCTGACCACCTGGGCTGATATTGGCAGAAGGTCAGGTAGTCATAGATTGGTTCTAGTCTTCTTGCATCAATGGGGTGAAGCTGATTGTGCAGGGCGTAGTAGTTCCTCCATCTGATTTGCTGCTCGTGCACAGAGCTCTCCTGACCACCTGGGCCAATATTCCTGCAGAACCATTAACACCTAGAGGAATCTATGCCCCATCGGAGTGCTGCGGTTCTGAAGAGCGCACGAGGTCCATTGCTTTGACTGAAATTTTCTTGGTAGAGTTTCGCGGGGGGGGGGGGGAAGCCACCCAATAACACCCAACATTCACCATCCATAACATATGACAGACAAAACATCCAGCACTGGCGACCCTGCCCCGCACATCACCGCCCTGTTGCACTCACATTCCTGCAAACTGCAGAAGCATGTCCGACAATAAAACATATTAGACGTGTAATAAAGGACGGGGAGTGGGGAGCAGAGCGATGGGAGGGGGGACGCACAGGCCCCAAGCTTTATTGCGAAACTTACACACAATGGAGGTGGAAGGGTGGAGAGGGGCAATGGTCTTCATCAAGGAGCAGACTGTCCCAAAAGAAGTTTTAATACCTTATTATAAACCTATGAAAAGGGGAAGGGTGTGGGAAGGAAGGGGACTGTCCAAAAAAGAGATTCCAAATTTTGACCTATGAAAATGG